>LR752399.1:50181-87880 GCA_902729485.2 Mus minutoides | reverse complement strand
TGCTTCATGTGAAACTGCCTTAGGCTTTCCTAGAAGCAGTTTAGGAGACTTTCTGATCTTGATTTGGTTCTCATAAAAAGCACTGACTAAATGTTGTCACAGTATTTGTTATTTTATAGAACATACAGAAAAATGTATCCTTCTTAACAAACCATAAAAAGAAAATGAATCAATAAGTACTTACATGTCCAGGACTGGCTGGATCAACCTGGTCATCACATGAGTAGCATGTCCAGGGTAAGGAGTGCGCCTGTTCAGTGCAGTGCTTGTATCTACTGCCCAACTATTAATATGGCCTTCTAACCAACACTCAGTTGTCTACTGAATACATGGGAATGTCTAAACTCTCTTCATCAGGAACAGCAGACAGCAACAGAGATGTCCATCTAGATTCAGACATCACCATTATCATAATCTCGTCTACCTCTGGCCTGTTACTAGGTGTGTATTGCAGAGAGAGGAACATATGGCTTTATCCTTCCTTTTTTAAAATGGTCACTTTTGAGAGAAAAGTTCAAGACACTGGGTGTGGTAATATGTAATTAATACACCAGAATTAATTCCTGTAAAGCAAGTTTCCTTGAAAGCCAGCTGCAGTTCCATTTAGCCCAGGACCTAGTAAAGAGATATTTTCTTACATACAAAGAATTCGAAATGTGGAAGCCAATTGTCTAGCCTGGATAAAAGTGAACTCCCTTCTATTCAGATGAGTGGGATGAAAAGGGAAGAGAAGAAAAAGTTGTGTATTAAGGATTTGTCTGTATTCCAGATGGATCACACAGACCTAGAAGTCTTTGGATGTGATCAGAGTAGCCATGCTGCTGGATTCAACTTTCTCTATACACTTTGGGTTGCAAGAACCCATGTAAGTGTGTGATGAGTGTGGCAGGCCCCTTGTAACCCTAGCTCTCAGAGGTGAAAACAGGATGTCCCAGAAGCAAGAAAGCTAACTAGCCCTCCTAGCCAAATCGGTAAGTTGAGTTCAAGTAAGCAGCCTTCCCTCAAAATCATGAGAATGACTGAGGGATACACCATCAACTTCTGGCTTCCACATGTGCCTGTGTACATGCAAACATGTCTAAACATATACAGCCACACCATATATAACATACACATATCATACACACAAGTAATATATTATTCCAAGGGATAGGATTTCTGGTCTTTGATTCACGGAGCAAGCAGAACTCCTGAATAAGTTTGGAATTGCATAACCATCTTCTGAAAAGTAAAGATCAGAAAGGAGTGGGCAGAAGCAAGTACGACATCTGCCAATTGCACCACCTATTTGTCTTACTTTCTCTCCAATATACATATTTCTGTCACTGTACTTAGAATTTAATAGCCAGTGAGTGATTTCCAGGCTGTCAGCTAGAAATCAGATCTCAGTACAGAGACTCATAATGATTTGGGATGGGGTCATCAGAATTAGGGAAGGAGCCAAGAACTTTCTGAATCTCTGTGCAACAGCAGTGTGCAAAATCACTTACATTGAAATTTGTCACCTCAAATGAACATTCTAGATATAGCTAACACTTTCTCTTTGAGCTATAGATCATCTATATTTTTGCAGGTAATATTTAATGTGAATTGGCAGGGCAGATAGGAATTTCAAAATTTTTGACCTTGTCTGGGAGAATAAAATCTTACATAAGAAATAAGAAAACAATTACAGAAAGATACCATGTCATCAATTCAAATCTATCCTACCATATGCTACATTTATAACCATAGGAAGGTCAATAGGGCACCAGAAAATAGTGCACTTATAATACAGATCTGAAGTCATACTGGGGCATATCCTAGATCCTGTGCTCAGGGTGCAGCACCTAGCAGTGTTTAAAAGGAAATCAAGATGTGCTGAGTGGTTGACTATGGGTTGGAAAGGGGTAGAAACGGTGCTGCTGATGGCAGCCATGCTTCCAGCCTGTGTGCTTGAGTGAGTCACGGAAGTAGTAGCAGAGATCAGGATTGTGGAGTGAGGGCCAGTTTGGGGAAGATATCTTTCTCTACTCAGTCTCACTCTGAAGTGTGTATGCCATGTATGTGACTACTATATATGACAACAACTTAAAGAGATCTCCAGCATGTCTCCACACTACCTGTGGGTTCTTCACTTCCTCAGATCTGAGCTTTTGTTGGTTTTCACATTCACAGGCTTCATCTTCAGCTTCTAAACTCCAAGGGTGGAAAGAAGAAAAAGTCCTGAGGAGCCAATATAATCTCCAGTCTTCTCACCAGTCTACACTAGTCGCCTGTCCCAGCAAAGGAATGCCAATACCATCAACTAATAGTATCATAAAGAGCTCTGGATATCTCCTGTGGGAGATGTAGAAAAATGAATGACTCCAGTTTTCAGGGCCTTTGCAAGGAGAAACTGTGATTCTCCCAGCCCAGGCAGGTGGGCTCCTGGAAGACATGCCGTAGCTGAGTTTAGACTTTCCAGGTTTTTTTAGCCTCGATCCGTGGAGACTCGCCTGTTTTCTTTGAGTTCTTGTGTTAGCCAGTGTCAGTATTTATTTTTTCCCACTGTGTTAATGCAGGAAGAGTTTTGCAAGTGTGTTAATAAATGTTAAGTAGAAATGTTACCTTTAATAAAGAATGGCTGTACTCAGCATGCTAAACATTACATCACGGCTGGTGTGGCACTGGCATTGTAGCCCCATAATTGTGGCTAGCTTTGGCTTGGAATATGAGGTCTCATCAGAATATGCAAAAAAACATCTGTAAAAAGCACCAAAGGACCAAAGGACTAAAGTATAAGCCAGAAGTAGAGGGAAAGAAATCACCACCATGTCTTTGGTTTCTCTCACTTGTAATTCACACCATCTGACAAGAATGCCTGAGCAGTTGTGATATCATGATTAAATTCCTTTGATTGATCCATTTCACTCTGTGCTTAGTTTTATTAACTTATTTTTATAAATATCAGATGTGGGAAAATCAATCATTACTAAAACTTAAGTCTCTAGAAAATCAACATCTAATCAATGCTTAATTCAAATATTATTTTTCCAATGAGTCGCCTTCCTAAAAATTCCATAAAAATACAGCACTTCCCCCATCAAGAACAGATTCTGCTCTTGAAACCTTGATCAAACTTGACCATGTTCGTGGCCCCTGAGATCAAAATGTTAAGATGGATGGAGCTCTGGGGAGATTTCTGGAATTAACAAGCTTTGCATGGTAGCTCTCTTAAACATCTATGATTTCTTCAGCTGAGCTCAATGAAAGCTTATTTTACTGATCTGAGAGAAGGTGAAGACATATGTTATACAGTCATGTTGATTTTCTTTCACTGAGAGGCGGTGAAACCTTTCATCTGTAGGGTCATGTAATCATTTTGATTTTACCTTTCTAATATTTGAACTGTATCTTATCAAAGGTATCAAGCAAACACATATACAACTCCCATGGATTTCTCTCTATTGTTTTGAGAGAAGAATAGCAAAATATGAGGGGAAAAAAAGAAGAGAGGAATCTACAATACATATGCCATCACCTTGGGACTACTTCTTAAGTTTAAAGGCTCTAAAAGTATGAGAGATTGGTTGCAGCAGCCCCAGCAGGGGGTGTTTGTAATTATTCTAGATTGTTCCAATGACCACCTCAGCAAAAGCCTTTTAAAGTAGTTTTTGTATTGCAAAGAAACAAACACTTTTACTTCAGCCAAAATGGCTTCTTTCTAACTTTCATGAACATCATCTGTACTGATTTGATCATTCCAGATTAAGAATTGGTCGTAAGGAGACTGCTCTAGACCAGCAACCAATGTGTCAGATCTATATTGAAGGTCAAACTGATAACAGAGAATTTCTGGCCATACTCAAGTAATTTGGTGGCATCAACTTCAAAGAAGTCTCAACTTTGAACTTAAAATAACTTAATGTTGGAAACGGTAAAGTATTTTGTTTCAGGCCAATAATACAATTACTAAAATTTGTTTGATAATTTATTAGATGATTTATTTCCATACCTGACATTTTTATGAGGTTTTAATAATAATGTACAGTTCAGATGTCATTTAGATAAAAATCAAGGCCTTCTGTGTGTTTGTGCTACATGACAATATGAATATAACTCTATCAATAATCCAAAAATCAGCAAGAGATAATTACTTGATGTTGTCATCTGAAAACAAGTGGGTACCACGGGCTGACACACTAGCTGATACGGCTGGCAAGGCACAACTTCTAAATGCACCCTTGTTGAGCTGAAACATTGCATTAGATATGGCTGACACATCACTTCCCTTCCTAACATAAAATATAAAGTCCTAAATATAAAGTCTGTGAGGATTAGTTTATGACATTGTCTAAGCTTCAGTGATGGAGGTATTAGTGCTCTCCTGACTTTTCTCTGTCTCTTTCTACTTGTCACTGAGATTTCGTAGGTAATGAGCTCTGGATACAGTTCAATAGCCTAGTATACATGAAACCCAGAATAAATATATACAGTTTGATGATAGCTTAGATAGATGATAGATAGATAGATAGATAGATAGATAGATAGATAGATAATAGATAGATAGATAGATAATAGATAGATAGATAGATAGATAGATAATAGATAGATAGATAGATAGATAGATAGATAGATAGATAGATAGATAGATAGATAGATAGATAGGAGGACTTGGGATACTGATCTGACGAAACACTGAAGACATGTGTATATATACACACATACAAAGTTGTATTTTGAGTGGTCATACAGTTTTTCTGTGTCACCAGCTTCCATTCTCTACCAATCTTAGATGAAAAAGAATAGGAAAAGGCTTTTATCTACACTGAACATGTAAAGCCTATTTTATGTTGTCTTTGTTCTGTAAATACACAGTGTAGCATCAGTTTGTATATTTATATTACATTAAGTTATTTTAGTTTTATAATCTAAGAATAATTTAAATCACATGAGAAATATGTATTGTTTACATGCAAATATGTCATCATTTTCTACAAGAAACCTGAGTATCCACAGATAATTTCCCCCTGGGATATCATAGGAGGTTGTAAAGCCAATTATCTGTGAGAATTATTTCAAGGGTCTGCTGTGGTGATGATGTTATATTTATATCACTACAACCAATACCTAAGATGAATCAACGGGGAAAGCGAAAAGTTGACAGTTCACGAGGCTCCATCCCATGACCATTTGATACCATTTGCCTGTGGCAATATAACATGTCACTATAGAAAAGCATGATGTAGTGATATTACAGTTTTCATGGTCAGGGCATAAAAGAGAATAAGCACAGTCAACTTCTAGGACACAACCCCAGTGGCCCCAGTACCTCCCATTAGGCCTTACCTCTTAAAGAGCCCACCACCTCCCAAAGCAGCACATTAAGGAACCAATCCTGCAACACATGTGTGATTGTGGAATACTCACAAAATAAAGTATATCAGGACTAATATAGAAGATATTCACCCACAGGATGAATTAAACCTCTGATATGTATGCTGAATGAAGAATCTGAGATGGAGTATAAACATAATTGTTCCTTAAAACATCCTCAGGACCAGGATGTGGTAGCTCTTGTCTCTGATCATAGCACTTGGAGCATGGAAGCAGGATCACTGAAGGCTAGAAGGGCTACATACTGAGTCTTGTGATAGCCTAGGCTACAGAGATCCTGGGGGAAGAGGAAGGAAGAAAATGAGGAAAAGAGAGAAAAGGTGAGGAAGAGAAGGTTATGGAAAGAGAAGGGACATGAAAGAGAAGTGAAAAGAAAAATTTTCCCTGAAAAAAAAAAAAACAGTTCTCATCATATTTAAAGAAGAGCACACTTTGGGATCCTATGGGCTTGATCATACTAATTTATCTTCTGACACAAATTTCTAAAGAAAAAGTTATTTAGTAGGCCATAGGAAACTATTCAATAGTGCATTCCTGGATTGGAAATAAAAAAAAAAAAACATACCAAAATGAATGTCATCAATAATATGAAAGTTGCCAAGCATGTTTAACATTTAGAAATTCCCCCTGGGATACCATAGGAGGTTGTAAAGCCAATTATCTGTGAGTATTATTTCAAGGGTCTTCTATGGTGATAATGTTATATTTATATCACAACAATCAATACCTAAGATGAATCAACAGACATTTTAAGTCAAGGTTTGTTTTAAAATAAAATAAAATTCTACTAAAGCAATAATGCAAAACATTGACAAATATCTCTATGTCCAGTGTTATAAGCCAACCTTGCACTGTGTTAAAAAATGCCACAGTTAATTTTATATTAGAAGCATCTTCTTCTAAAGATTCACAAGTCAACACAGAAAGTTGAGTAGCTCCATTGAAGATTGTGCACTCCAGCCCGCAACCACCATGCTGTTCTTCACTTCTCTGTTCTGTCGTTACAGGCCTCAGTTTTCTGAGTCACACAAGGCAGAGAAAGTGTGATGCTCCCAGTCTCAGTTTTGAAAAATGGGAAGAACTAAGAGCATTCCACTGCTAACACTTAACACCCTAAAAAATCATCTCAGACAACACACTACAGGTAGTGCTGGCCTGGAATACATGTAAGTGCAGGAGAAACCTTTAAGGGGCACTCACACTCAGTCTGAACCAGTAGCACACAGAAGAATACTTAACAAAAGTTTGCCCCTCATTTGCAGTTGAGGAGAAATACGTGAGAGGAAGGGAGCTGAAGTGGCTGGGATTGGTGGAACACAGAATCAGATAAGAACTCACACAGAAAAGCCTTCAAAGGTCTAGATGAAGAAAACTGTATCTTCTAATAATAGTATAACAATCTCTCAACACAGAGTACAACTGAGAGATGAGGAGAAGAAATACTGAGAAAGTGGGAATGGTGGACTGTGTGCTCCTAGCCTCTGATGCAGCCCAGAAACCATCCAGATGTGACAAATGGTGAATGAAAATCCTTCTGGGTCACCTTGATAAATGACCCCAGATATGAATACCTTGGTAGAGGTGTTGGAATCCGGCTGAGAGAGGATGTCTCTGGATGAGCCTTAATAGAGTTTACAAGCATGGCTTGTAAAGACTTATGCCAATCCATTGAACATTTAGCATACTTTCTGAAATCTGACAATCTTTATCAAGACAACAAAATACAACATAAAAAAAAACACAACAATATAAGTTTCAGATATTATCATGCCTAAATTTAGATACATAGATGATAGATAGATAGATAGATAGATAGATAGATAGATAGATAGATAGATAGATATGTATATGCTCCCAGTGAAATAAATAAACTATAATTATTATTAGTCAATAAAACAGATTCATAATCAAATAAAAAGATGAGCATTTCACATTTAATTTGATGAGATCATATTGACTTAGTAACAGCTACCTAGGCAAAGATGCTTGAAAATGGAAAAAGTAAAAGGAACGAATAAATAATCCATAATCCTCATGAATGGGAATGGCAAATCTATTAACTAAACATTAGTAAATCAAATCCAGCACACTTTAAAAACTTCTGGTAGTGAGATTAATCCCAGATATCCAAGTGTCTACTCTTTGAAAATCAATAATTATAATTCAGGCAATTAACTAAGTAAAGAAGAAAATACTGTGTTTCTATCTCACTAGACAGAAAGAGGTATCTGAAACTTTCAGTATTCATTCAAAATAAAGTATTTTATCAAATCAAATTAATAGAAGAAAAAAAGCTCACTTATGAGAAACCTACTCTTACATAAATTTTTAAAGATCTAAATTTTCCCCTTAAATTCAAAAAATAAAAAGGATGCTCACTTTTATCTCTTATTTCAAACATTGTTGTTGGGAGGGGGTATCAAAAAGTCTTCAAAAATAATTCTGGAGAAATTATTTGATATGTATGATCTACTAAAATTAAATCCAGAGTATATAAGCTCTATGGAAAGGACTGAGACTGAAGCAGCAATAAAAAATCTCCAGATGAAGCAAACTTCAGCATCAGACACATTTACTGATGGAGTTGGCCACTTCTAAAGTCGCTTTATTGTAAATAACTTGCAAATTTTTTTAAAAAGCATTATGCAGTCAGGCACTTTCTGACAGGCATTTTTTCCAGACCCAACTTTTGTTCAACTGAATGAACTTTCATACTGTTAGAACATCCATTCTGAAACCAGGGAGCTTCACACTGGATCATGTGCTTACACTATTGATTACATCATTGTGCAATTACCAACCACAAAAATGAAAAAAATATATCCATGACAGACTTTAAACTAGAAAAACGATTAGCTTAATATCTTTTCTCATGTGTTCTGTGGCTTTTACCTCCATTGCTTCTTCTTCGCATCCTAATAGTACACTCTCTTATTCTTACTACTTTTTATAATATACCCACACTTATATTTGTTCTATATATGCATGTATACATTGTAAGGTTGAATCTACATTTGAGGAAGAAAATATGATTTATTTTTCCCTGTGAGACTAGATGACTTCAGTATTATATACTCTCTTACAAATATTATTTCATTTTTCTTTATAGCTCAATAATATTCAATTTTGTATGTGTACCAGATTTTCACTATTCCTTCTTCTGTTTATTAGGCTGGTTGCATTTCCCAGATGTGCTGAATAGAGCAGCAATAAACATGGAGAGTGAAACTTTCTCTGTGTCTTCCAAACATTTAAAGATATAACTTTAATACTCCTCCAACTCTTCCACAATAAACAGAAAGGAGATCTATCAAACTCATTCTATTAAGCCAGTGTTATTCTGATCTGATTGCAAAACCAGAGAAAATCTCTCAGTCCCCCCTTCTCTCTCACACACACACACACCACACACACATACACACACACACACACACACACACACACACACACACACACATACACATATACATATACAACTACAGACTTTTTCACTGGCTGAAACAGACACCAAAATACTTGCAAATAAGTTTGAAGAATGCATTAATAAGATCATACACTATGACCAACTGCCTCCAACTCTCAGAAGTAAAGTCTGTTCAATATATACAAATCAGTAAATAATACGAGTCATATATAGACTTAGGAACATAAATTGCATGATCATCCCCTTGATAAGGTTCAACATGACTTCATAAAAAAAAAAAAAAAAAAAAAAAAAAAAAAAAAAAAAAAAAAAAAAAAAAAAAAAAAAAAAAAAAAAAAAAAAAAAAAAAAAAAAAAAAAAAACCTTGCAGAAACTAAGAATAGAAGGAACATGCCTGAACAGAAAACTACTAACAGAAAACTAATAGTCTCTATTACAATAAGTAGGAAATAGCTAATAAAGAAACTCCTTTATGATGCGGATTGAGGCAAGGTTGCCCACTGTGACCTGATTTCCCTCAATATAATGCTTGGAGCAATAAGACAAGATAAACAAATTACAGTGAATACAAATAGGAAAAACATTATAATACATTTTTTTAAAAAGACTAAATGTTTCACGAAAGTGCTCTTAGATCTTACAAGCACTTTCAGCAAAATAACATTGTAAAATCAGCATATGAAAATTATTATCCAGTAACAATCATGCTGAGAATGAGGTCATGACAAAATATCCATTCACAATATCTTCAAGTATATAAGACATTTAGTGACACCTTAACCAAAGTAGTTAAAGCCTTCCACAATTAAAAATTTAAGACACTAAAGAAGCGAAATGAAGACAATAAGAGTTAGAAAGACCTCCAATGCTCACAAAATGGCAGAATTTATACTATGAAAATGCCTATATTTTTGAAGGTGTTCTACAGAGTAAAGGCAATTGTCATCAAAATTCCAATGGCATAGCCCAAATAAGCCCCAATAGTCTAAACAATGTGAGCCAGAAGACCAATGCTAGAAGCATCATAATACCTCATCTCAAACTATACTACAAAGCCATATTAGCAAAACAGCATGGTACTGGAACAAAAACAGACATGTAGGCCAAGACAAAAAGTAAAGGACTCCACTAAGGATGATATCCTCCAGTGGAACACAGGGCCCCCAGTGGAGGAGCTAGAGAAATTACCCAAGAAGCTGAAGGGGTCTACAACCCTTTAGGTGGACCAACAATATGAACTAACCAATACCCCCAGAGCTCAAGTCTCTAGCTGCATATGTAGCAGAAGATGGCCTAGTAGGCCATCATTGGGAAGAGAGGCCCCTTGGTTTTACAAACTTTATATGCATATAGGGGAACACCAGGGTCAAGAAGTGGGAGTGGGCCGATAGTTGAGCAGTGTAGGGGGAGGGTATAGGGAACTATCGGGATAGCATTTGAAATGTAAATAAAGAAAATATCTAATTAAAAAAGGACCCCAAAATAAACATACATGAGCAACCACCTATTTTTTATAAATGTGTCAAAAATATACATTGGGAAAGAAAAGATGTATTTATTTATTAGATTATACCAGGAAAACGTGATACCTACATGTAGAAAAATAAAACTAAATCCATATTACTCACTCTGTAAAAAATTCCATTTGAAGCTAAATTAAATGTTTAATGTAAGACTTGAAACACTGAATGTACTAAGAAAAATATATGCAAACATATATGCAAACTCTCCAAAATATAGCAAAGACTTTCTAAAATGGTCTCCAATAGTCCCGACCATAATTCTAAGAATTGAGAAACTGTTGTGTGGAAAAGAGAGAGGGAGAGAGAGAGAGAGAGAGAATCTTCTGCAGCAGGAAAGAAAACTATTCAAGAGGAAAGAGATCCTACAGACTGAGAGAAAACTCTTAACAACTATACATAAGACAAGGGATTAATATCTAGAATTCATAAAGAATTCCAAAAGTTAAATGCCCAAACACCAAGTCATCCAAACAATAAATGCATTAATAAGTTGAATAGACAGTTCTCAGAGAAACACAAACAGCCAATAAATATTTGAATGGGTGTTCACCATCCACAGCTAGCAGGGAAATGTAAATTGAAACTTTTGAGATTCTATCCCATCCCAGAAAACTGGCTATCACCAAGGAAACAAGATGTGACAAATGCCGAGAAGTGATGTGAGTGAAGCCTTATACACACACCACTTCCAGAATGGAAATTGGTATGGTGGTGGAGGTTTCTCAAAGCGATATGACCAGAATCACATGAGTCAGCTTATGACACCTGAGTAAGACAACATACCCCAGAGACATCTACTCACACTGGGTTACTCTGGTTTGGTTTGGTTTGGTTTGGTGATGGTATTTGTTCATTATTGTCATTGTTGCGCTAAAGCTTAAGAAACAGAACCAGGCAAGATATCTCTCAAAGGATAATTGGGTGAACAAAATATGATATGTATATCTAACATAATTTTGTTGATCATAAAGAAAAACTCATGACATCTTGGAGGAAATTGATAAAGCTGGAGAATTATATTAAATCAAATAATCCAGACTCAGAAAGATAATCAATGCATCTTTTCTCTTACAGAATTTGGTATTAAATTCATATATGTAAGCAAATACATATGTGTGCACATGGATATGTGTGTATATAGACATATGTATATTGGTCATGAAAATAGAAAGGAGTTTATGAGAGATAAAGAATAAATCTTAAGGAAGAGAGAAAGAATGTTTTAGAAGGGCAAATCATGAACTATATGTGACAAGAATGAAGAAGAGAGGATTATGGGGGATGAAGAAGAGCCAAACAGGTGGAAAGCCTACTGGATGGGTAAGGTCACATATGCATGTAGACCTGAGTACTAGATCTGAGTAGTTAGCATGGCTTCCCTCTTTTGAGTGGATTTAAATCCAGTTAGAGAGTTTTGGGTGACTGGCAAGATACGTGTGCGACGATTGCACCTTCTGAGTTGGTTATTGCACCATTCTGGTCATTGTTGTGGTTTTTTAGGCATAGTAGCTGTTTAGGAATGTTGTTTGCTGTCCTCTTTTGGAAGCTTACATGGAGACTTCTGATACCATGAATGATGGCCTTCAGGGAGTAGATATTCAGGTCAAGGACCCACTGGCAGGCTTCTGTGTCCTGCTTCGGAAGTGCATGGTGTCTTAAGTAACAGAGACTTACCTTCTACTGCTGTGGAGGGAAACCAAAGGCAATGCCAATAGCTTGAAATGTTTTAAAATTCTCTTGGATAACTCAGGCTTATTTTGTTTTGTTTTGTTTTGTTTTTAAATAAGCATAGTTATCTCATATGATCCAGCATTTCTGTGTTTATGCACTTACCTAAGATAACTAAAAGTATTTCCTGGCTATACAGACACCTATAATCAATTGCTCATTAGTATCTTTGATTTGTCATGGCTACAGCTATAAGCAATAAACAAAGAGTATAGTCACACAATAAGTTATTGTTAGGAAGTAAAACAGAACAGACCATCGATATGATTCCCCCAAAATGTGTTTCAAGGTAGTCTGCAACCAGCTGTAGAAAACAACTAAGACATGGTAGAGTGAAGGCTCCATGACTCTATTCCATGAAATTCCAAATAATAATAATAATAATAATAATAATAATAATAATAATATAATAATAATAATAAGTTGATGGCTGCCTTAAGCCAGGATTAGAAGTGAATTATTAGTAATAAGAAATGGCATAGGGGAACTGTGAGGGTAATAATACTCTATAGTTTGGCAATGGTGTTGGATATATGAATATACATATTTATTACATATCTTTAAAAAAGATAATCTGTACCCTCAAAATAAGTATTTTTGTTTTTTGAAAATTGAATTTAACATATTTTTATTGATTATTTGTAAATATCACATAATGTACCTCAATCACATTTACATATTTATCATAATGTACCCCAATCATTTTGCAGTTCTCCCTGGTCTACCGTCTACACTTGGGTAAAACATGATCAAACTAAACTAAAGCATGATCAAACTCCCAGTGGGCAGCCCATGAAAGAAAACTGAATTCTTTCCCACCTCTATCCCTGCGAGAAATCATCAACTGTGAGGAGCTATACTTCAGCACCTCCATTACATCTTTAAGAGTTATTTTCTTCAAATCAAAACAACCCTGAGATTCTACCTCATACCAATCAGAATGGCTAAGATCAAAAACTCAGGTGACAGCAGATGCTGGGAAGGATGTGGAGAAAGAGGGACACTCTTGCATGGCTGGTAGGATTGCAAGCTAATACAACCATGCTGGAAATCAGTTTTGTGGTTCCTCAGAAAATTGGACATAATACTACCTGAGGCCCACCTATACCATTCCTGGGCATATACCCAGAGGATGCTTCAACATGTAATAAGGACACATGCTCCACTATGTTCATAGCAGCCATATTTATAATAACCAGAAGCTGGAAACAACCCAGATGTCCCTCAAGGAAGGAATGGATACAGAAAATGTGGTACATTTACACAATGGAGTACTACTCAGCTATTAAAAACGACTTCATGAAATTCTCAGGTAAATAGATGGAACCTGAAAATATCATCCTGAGTGAAGTAACTCAGTCACAAAAGAACACACATGATATGTATTCACTAATATTAGCCCAAAAGTTTGGAATACCCAAGTTTCAATTCACAGACTATGTGAAGCCCAAGAAGAAGGAAGACCAAAATGTGGATGCTTCAGTGCTTCTTAGAAGGGTAAACAAATTACTCCCAGAAGGAAATATGGAGACAAAGTGTAGAACAGAGACTGAAAGAAAGGCCATCCAGAGTCTGCTCCACCTGGGGATCCATCTCATATAAAGCCACCAAATAAGGTCGCTATTGTGGATGCCGGGAAGTGCTTGCTGATGGAAGCCTGATATAGCTGTCTCCTGAGAGGCTTTAATAGAGCCTGACAATATAGAGGCAGATGCTCATAGCCAACCATTGGACTGAGCACAGGGGTCCCCAATGGAGGAGTTGTAAGGGGTTGAAGGAGTTGAGGGGGTTTGCAACCCCATGGATGGAGGAACAGTGTCAACAGGCCAGACCCCCCGGAGTTCCTGGGGACTGGACCACCAACCAAAGAATACACATGGAGGGACTCATGGCTCCTGCCACAAATATAGCAGAGGATAGTCTTGTTGGACATCAGTGGGAGGAGCAGCCTTCGGGCCTGAGGGTGTTCTAGGCCCTCAGGAGTATGCTATGGCGGGAAGACAGGAATGAGTATGTGGGTGGGAGAGCACCCTCATAGAGGCAGGGGTTTGGGGAGATGGGATAGGGGGTTTCTGAAGGGGAGACCTGGAAAGGGGAATACATTTGAAATGTAAATAAAGAAAATATCCAATAAAAAGGGGTAAAAATAAAAATAAAGAGTTCTTTTCAATGGCTTTCTGTCTAGACTGTTTCTTTATGAGGGGCTGTCACAGAAACCTTCTATTTTTTTCAATCTCAAGTGTGAGTTACCCAAGGCTATGATGTCAACTCTGGTCCATGCTGAGGCCAGAGACCATGTGGATATCTATTCTGTGCTCCCACTAATGGCCATGTTAATGCCCTTGGTTCTGCTGCCCGGGGCCGGGTGGATGTCTGTAGCCTGTGTTACCATTGAAGCCCATGTGGATATTTGTGGTCTGAAGCCATGTTGGTGTCTGTGGTCCAAGTTGCCACTGACTATAAAGGGCAAGGAAGCTTATTTCGGTGGTATTAATGATATCACAATAATTTAGATACTGAACAATAAGGTTAAGTTAATAGCTTTCTGTTATGGGCAGAAAACTTTCTGTTAAGCTGTCTCTCAAAATTCAGGAACAAAAGTCCTAACTCTGAGTACCTGAGAATATGGTCATGTTGGGAGACAGGATTTTTTAAAAGATAGTTAAAAGTAGATAAAGTCTCTAGAATGAGACCTAGCAAATAATACTGGTGTTCTTATAAGGACAGGATCTTAGAAGGTAGGCAGGGACAATACACACAATACAAGACCATATGTAGTCATGGATGTAAATATGTCATCTGAGAGCCATCAAGAGAGGTCTCTAAAATAACCCATCCCTAATTAAGTAACCTATCCCTAATGACACCATTATTTTGAATTTTTAAAAGTAGATTTTTATTATTTCATCTACTCAAAGTCCTATTCCTTACTAATGTCAACCATGGAAACTACTATACTTTCCTAGCGTTATTAAAATAATTAAATAAATTATTAATACTAGCATCAAAAGAAATTCCAATATTTATCTTTCCTGGCTTTCCTAATGGCTAGGAAAGTCTATACTCAAAAATATTTCCAAGCCTGAGATTTCTCCCTAAGAAGGCAAATATAGTAAACCCCTCTATTCTACCACTAAAACAGATCTATCTAAACGTGGAAAGAATTTGTTCCTAGAACCACTTATTAATATAAATGAACTTTCTGGAATGTTGACATGCTTCAGATAAGATGATCAAATGTTCTAGTAGATAACAGTGCAGAAATGTATAAACAGTTATCAATAAATAAGCACACTGCCTCCTAGTTATGGGCAATTTTAACTATCAATGTGGCACAATCTAGAATTACCTAAGATGAGAGGCTTAATAGATGAATTGTCTACAACAGTTTAGTCCACAGGCATGATTGTGGAAGATTGTTGTGATCTATAGAAAGACGCAGTCCACTGTTGGTGACAGCATTCCCTAGGCTGGGCCATGAACCATATAGCAGTAAAGAAAAAAAAATAAGCAAACAGGTAATCATGAAAGTATGCTTTTTTTCCCCTTATGTATTTTCTTTATTTACATTTCAAATGTTATCCCCTTTCTTGGTTTCCCCACAGAAAACCCCCTATCTCCTCCCCCTTTCCCCTGCTAACCAACCCACCCACTCCCACTTCCTGGACCTGGCATTCCCCTATACTGGAGCATAGAGCCTCCACAGGACCAAGGGCCTCTCCTTCCATTGATGACAGACTAGGTCATCCTCTGCAACATATGTAGCTGGAGCCATGAGTCCCACCATGTGTATTCTTTCGCTGGTGATTTAGTCCTTGGGAGCTCTGGGGGTACTGGGCAGTTCATATTGTTGTTCCTCCTATGGGACTGCAAACCACTTCAGTTCCTTAGATCCTCTCTCTAGCTCCTTCATTGGGGACCCTGTGCTCAGTCCAATGGATGGCTGTGAGCATCCACTCCTGTATTTGTTAGCCACTGGAAGAGCCTTTCAAGAGACAGCTATATCAGGCTCCTGTCAGCAGGTACTTGTTGGCATCTACAATTGTGTCTGGGTTTGGTTATTGTATATGGGATGGATCTCCAGGTAGGGCAGTCTCTGGATGGTCATCGCCTCAGTCTCTACTCCACACTTTGTTTCTGTAACTCTTTCTATGGGTATTTTGTTCCCCCTTCTAAGAAGGATCAAAGTATCCACACTTTGGTCTACCTTCTTGAGTTTCATGTGATTTGTGAATCCTATCTTGAGTATTCCAAGCTTCTGACCTAATATCCACTTATCAGTGGGTGCGTATCATGTGTGTTCTTTTGTGATTGGGTTACCACACTTAGGATGATATCCTCCAGATCATTTCATTTGCCTAAGAATTTCGTAAATTCATTGTTTTTAATAGCTGAGTAGTACTCCTTTGTATAAACATACCACATTTTCTTTATCCATTCCTCTCTTGAAAAACATCAGGGATGTTTCCAGCTTCTGGGGCTATTATAAACAAGACTGCTATAAACATAGTGGAGCATGTGTCCTTATTACATGTTGGTGCATTTTCTGGGTATATGCCCAGGAGTAGTATTGCTGGGTCCTCAGTACTATGTCCAATTTTCTGATTTCCAAACTGATTTCCAAACTGATTTCCAAACTGATTTCCAGAGTGATTATACCAGCTTGCAATCCCACCAACAATGGAGGAGTGTTCCACTTTCTCCACATCCTCACCAGCATCTGCTGTAATCTGAGTTTTTTTTTTTTTTAATAAAAATTGTATTTCTTTAGAATCATTCAGAATAGCCATTCTGACTGGTATAAGGTAGAATCTCCAAGTTGTTTTGATTTGCATTTCCCTGATGACTACGGATGTTAACATTTCTTTAGATGCTACCCAGCCATTCAATATTCCTCCGTTGAGAATTCTTTGTTTAGCTATGTACCCCATTTTTAAAAGAGTTATTTGGTTCTCTGAAGTCTAACTTCTTGAGTTCTTTGAATATATTGGATATTAGCCCTCTATCAGATGTAAGATTGGTAAAGATCTTTTCCCAACATGTTGGTTGCTGTTTTGTCCTATTGACAGCATCCTTTGCCTTACGTAAGCTTTGCAATTTTATGAGGTCCCATTTGTCAATTCTTAATCTTAGAGAATAAACTATTGGTGATCTATTCAGGAAATTTTCTGCTGTGCTCATGTGCTCGAGGCTCTTCCCTACTTTCTCCTCTATTAGTTTAAGTTTATCTGGTTTTATGTGGAGGTCCTTGATCCACTTAGACTTGAGCCTTATACAAGGAGATAAGAATGGATTAATTTGCATTATCCTATATGCTAACCGCCAGTTGAGCCAGCACCATTTGTTGAAAATGCTGTCTTTTTTCTACTGTATGGTTTTAGCTCCTTTGTCAAAGACCAAGTGACCCTGGGTATGTGGGTTTATTTCTGGGTCTTCAATTCTATTCCATTGGTCTATTTGCCTTCACTGTACCAATAGCATGCAGCTATTGCTCTGTAGTACAGTCAGGATGGTGATTCCACCAGAAGTTCTTTTATTGTTGAGAATAGTTTTGGCTATCCTAAGTTTTTTGTTATTCTGGATAAATTTGCAAATTGTTCTTTCTAACTCTATGAAGAATGGCACTGGAATTTTGATGGGGATTGCATTGAATCTATAGATTGCTTTCACCAAGATGGCCATTTTTACTATATTAATCCTGTCAATCCATGAGCATTGGAGATCTTCCCATATTCTGAGATCTTCTTTGATTTCACAAATAATATAAAATACTTTGGTGTGACTCTAACCAAGTGAGTGAAAGATCTGTATGATAAGAACTTCAAGTCTCTGAAGAAAGTATTTATTCCTATTTGCTCTTGAATTTGGGTGTGATGTGACTAGCTTCATGGAGTTCCTGTCTTGACAACCCTGAAACGATGGACTGTAAGCTAAATAAACACTTGCCTCCTTTAAGTTGCTTTTTGTCAGAATACTCTGTACAGTAGCAGAAATGATATGAGAATGCTCCTCACACGAGTCTCTGCCACACTGTTCCCACTGCAGTATCTTTAATCACTTCTGAAGTCTTAGGTGACAATATGGATGTGGAGGAGGCATCAGTGAAGCTCTGCAGTGAAGTCCACTGATCTGCTGTGCTCATAGTGACTGTCTGCGATCTGGGTGTGTTACATTTAATAGACATCAGCATTATCTGAGAAATGGAGCTCAAGAAATATACTGCAGTCCACTTTGGCATGTCAGGAGGATATGCTTAGCCTCAGTCCCGTCCTGTTATCAGACATGATCCAATCCCGAGTATCAAAAGGACTCTTTGCTTCAAAAGAACTGTTATTGAGGTTTTGATAACTAAGCTTCCCACTCTAGGTTCAGAGGGTGAAGGGAGCGTAGAACTGCAGTCAAATTGAAGAGAAGAGTGGGATGCTCTCAACGTTTAAAGTTTTAAGAACTGTGTGTGGGATGGGAAGAGTTATTGAAGTAACATCTATACAAATGCTAACAGTTAACATCTCATCATCATATTATATCACCACTGTCATCATCGCCATCACTATTACCACCATAATTGTTACCACTACCACCACCACCAGCAGCAGCAGCAGCAGCAGCGTAATCACCATCACAAACACCATGACATCATCAACACCATCATCATCACCATTCCCCTCCTCCTCCTCTTCCTCCTCCTCCTCCTCCTTCTTCTTCTTCTTCTTCATCCTCTAACTGTTAGCTCAACACATTGCTTTAAGAACAAGGTTTTAAAATGACATAATAAGAGGTAATTTCCTCCAAAAGTTTATTATCTCATACAGACAGTAAACGTGGAGAATGCCACAAGAAATTCTTTACATACTACTATATGAGTTGGTCCAACGTTGAGGATAAAACTGAAAACCACATGACATTACTTCAAAATAAAACTACATACAGTACTATGCACACAAACGTAGTGTGTGATGAGTCCTGATGGTTAGACAGGAACTCATGTCTAGGATCTATCAGTCATCCTCCCAAATTGGAAATGAAGGTTTGGAAGGTTAAGCAAAATAATAAAAAATGAAAATCGATTAGCATAATGCCTAATATGTAACCACACATGAAAAATAATAACTTTTTATCTGTTAACTGTGTATTGCTGTAATATAACACCATGAACAAAAAACAAGTCTTTGAAAAAATATTTATTTTGGATTATGATTAAAAAAAAAAATAGTCCACCATGATGGAAAACATGGCAGCAAGGAACAGGCATGGCAGCAGGGATAGATAGATGAAAGATCACATTTTCAACTAAAAGCCAGAAATTGAGATGAGGAACTGGAAGTGAGTCAAGGTTACAACCTCTCCAAGCCTACCTTCATTGGCATGTATCCACAGGCGAGGTTGTACCATCTCCCCAAACAGTGCCACCAGCTAAGCACCAAATGTTCAAACATCTGAGTCCATGGAGAAAGTTCTCACTCAAAACATTACAATTCCGAAATCAAAGCATATGTCAGAAAGCTAATATACATGAGCAATTAGGTATAAAACATTGGAATAGAAGTCATACCCTAGAAAAGAAAGGATACCACCTTAGTCTTGTCTTAGGGGAGAAAACATAGAAGAAAGAAAGAAAGGATGCCCTGACCCAAGCGACCTCACCACTCTCTGTGTCTGCTAAAGCCACCTTCAGGCTCCTTTTATAAAATTGCAAATACCATAGAAAGCAGAAATACATTTTTGAAAGAAAAAAAAAGGTCCAAAACTGCTTAAAGTCTCCAGTCTACAACATAAGTTTAAACTTTTGTTAGATAATTACATACATATACCTAGTAGAGCAAAGGAAAAAAAAACTATTATTCATTGCTGAGTTAATGACAACTTTGCTATCATAACTAAAAGGTGAATTAGAGGCAGCTGAACAATTAGCAGAATGCCATTCGCACATGCAAAAATCAGCCCACAGAACTCACAAATCTCTGAATAGACTTCATTAAATGTGGAATCTTTCTTAATACAGTCTAATTGGAAAACATTAAGTGATATGAATAAACAGATGCATTTATCCAGTGTGTGTGTGTGTGTGTGTGTGTGTGTGTGTGTGTGTGTGTGTGTGCCTGTTTGTCTCTGTGTCTGTGTGTTGGTGGTCTCATTGAGATATTCTATAGGAGTATCTTTAGTATTATTAAATAATTGTGACTCTATATTGACATTTTAAAAATCAAAATTGTCTCTTCCAGTTTGAATGTGATAGTATTCTCTGTTTACTCTCTGTTACCTAGCACCAAGCTGCAATAACATCTTTGGAGATATGCAAAACCTTCCTCTGCCTGCCATGCTGCTTGGGCTCCTGTTTGTTTTTTCATTCGCTCAGCTACATGGTCTACATTCAATCATTTGTGCTTCGATTGCCTCCTGCACTCTGCATTTCCAATGACTCTGAGAGCCTTGTCAGAAGGGTTCACATCATAGTGAGCATAAGCGTGTGGCAGGTGCACAGGTTGGCTGCACAGTTAAGCAACTGAAAAGCCAATTCAAATTATATCTTTCATCTCTGTTGTTTCAGCGGCATTTCCTAACACACGCGGGGATTTACTGGTCACAGTGGCATGTTTTAAATGTTCTGAAATCTCCCTTTCTCTCTCATCTGCTTTGTTCAGACATTTGGCTCCTTTTCTTCCATGTTTCTCCAAGGCCTCTCTGAGGAATTCCTCATCAAACCCTAACTAAACTTTTCTCTTCTTCCCTCTCATCCTCCCCTTCCTGCTTCTCCCCCTCCTCCTCCCCTTCTCTCCTCTTTCTCCTCTCTCTCCTCTGCCCCCACTCTGCCTCTTTTTCCTTCCTCTAAGATATTTATTACAAAAACACAAAGAAACGAACGGCCAGGCTGACAAAGTCAGAACACTTCTCCAAGGAAGCTGAAGAGGAAATGAATCAAATGACAAAATTATCTTCTTTTAAAAGATGTGGATGGTGAGTTGACTCTGTAACTTTTCTCTCTTTTACACATCCATTTGGTAAACATTTAGAACATAGAAATAAGTGTTCTGGAAGCTGGAATGAGATAAGCACCATGCTATCAAGGATTGCTCCCCTATATCATACTTCCATGTAAGCTTTATGAGAACCCTGACTATAGCATTTATTTACCATAAAAGAAAATTGCCAGAGAAACTGACCGAATTCTATAATCCAATCTATAAAAAGGAGAGAATGTATCCTGGATGATTTCCAGATGTCCCACTTGTGTGGCTTTTTGAGCCAAGTTACGAAACAAGAGAACTGAGAACTGACCTGATGCTTGGTTTTGAAGAAGTAGTGCTTGCCATGCCTGGTTGTTGCAAGCATATGTATCTGTGAGCCTAGTAGAGATGAGGTGGGAGTTAGGACTCTGGCTCTCAGGAAAGATGCTCCACCTAGAAATAAAGATTTAGATCATTGGGATATGCATGGCGGTTCATGAAAGTGAGTATGTTAGGTTAGGTGAAGGGATGGATGATCAAAGCTGGGTGAAAACAGAGGTAGAGGGAATCCATGGGGTGGATCAATTCAATAACCCAGACCTCTAAGAATATGCATCCTGAACAGAGGAGGTGTCGAGGAGAAGCAGCAGTGACAGGAAATAAAGAAGCCAAACGAAACTCTTGAGACCAGGAGGTTTTGGATAAACTGATGGCTTGTGCCAAGCCAGTTTATTAAGAAGTACCGTATCTTATATATTATTTGCATGGGGAAAGGGGCCCAAGTCATCAGAAAACTAAATCAAATAATGTTGGCAAATAGAACACAGGATACTTCAGATGCATAGGACTGATAATATAACCCTTAATGGGAGAAAACAAGGCGACCAGGAATGGAAATCCTAGCTCCTTCAAGGTCCTGGCTCTAGCCCCAGACTGGCCTTGCCCAAGCCTTTCCCTGGCTAAGGACACACAGCTAGTCTTCTCTTTGTGCTTTCATCAGGGCCTCTGAGAAAACCTTGTATCAGTCTGGCTCCCAACAAGAAAGTTTTCAAGATTCTGAAAAGAATGCTTTTTTCCTGACAGACAAATAAGTGAGTTCCATTCTACCTAATAATTCATACTCATCCATCCATAGCTACTGAATATTAAACTTTAAATATATAAGACTTGAGCTTGTCCTGTGAATTATCATTTGCATTTTTGATTCATTAAAAGTATAAAAATTGTTGAACAGTGCTTAAATGCCATAGAGATCTGTAGAGAATGGATATATGTCAATCTAGAAGAAATCGATGCAAATAAGACAAAAACCCATGAGATGCTGATCTTAAATGAATGAGAATACTTGTGAAAATACACGTGGATAGCCAGTTTGTCTGCCTTGGAAATGGAATGAAGTGTTGCTAAGTGCATGGTCATGTTTTCTCATATAAAGTAATTATGCAAAGAAATTCATGTCTTTTGAGTCCAAGTTCTCATCAGATATAGGAAAAGTTTATATAATAATGACTCCTCTCATCCTCATGAGACCCATCTACCACTTCAGGCTGAGCATGGGTTTGGATAACTAGAAGACACTGTAACAACAGAATGTGGAACTAAGGACACCACAGTAACTACAAAATAACACAAGGTAAGCACAGCTGGAATCCTAAAGGGCAGCCCTCACTGGTATCTACACTGGACTTTGAATTCACCTCAGAAGCTCATCTCTAGATACACCTATGAAGATGTGTCCAGAGAGATCTAACTGAGGAGGAAGATGGCTTCTGAATGTAGGAGACACTACACCATGGTCTGAAACCCAGACTGAGTACAAAAAGAAAGGAAGTCAGCTGAGCCCCAGTACTCATCACTCTTTGTCATTAAACTGATAGGACCTCCTGTTCCTACTACCATGTCTTTCTTGACATGATGGACTGTGTCTCTTCCAACTATGAACCAAGACAAATCCTTTCTACCTTGCATTGCTTCTGCCAGGTATTTAGTTATGGCAATGAAAAGATGAACGAACATAGAGAGTTTGTATCACGGAGAAGGGCTGTTGCTGTGATAATGGCCAGTGGCTCTCAGATTCACCTTGCCTTTCTCCCTCAAAAGCCATGGCTTAACTAAGTTCTCAACTTCACAGTCATCATTAAGTCTGTTCTCTTCTTGAGCACATCACCACTCTGACGTCAGAGCAGAGACTTTGAAAAGCCGTATTTATGTTTCCTAACAGGCTGACTGACTGTTGTGTTCAATTCTTAAGAAATCTTCGTCCATACCTTTGGGGTTTGTTTTTAATTAAATTTTAATTTTTTTCACTTTTCTTCCCTTAGACTTGAACCAGTGTTTGAAGCTATGACTTCAGTAGACACCAAACAAATACTAACTGAATAAGGCAGAAACACAGCTGCAACTCTAGCTTAGCTTAAGTGCATGAGAGAGAGAGGGAGAGACAGAGAGAGAGGGAGAGAGAGAGACTCATCCTATTAGTACCTTACGTTGTTCTCCTTTAAAATCCATTTTCTTCAGGAAAGCAGTATCCACTTATATAACCTTTCCCACATTCTCTTCTCACCGCCCACAATCATAGCTTTCTGGCTCATTATCACTCTGTCTCGTAAGCAGCCATCCTTCTGAATCTAGCACAGTCCACACACTCTAACACAGGGTTATTCTAAGCAGTATATAGGCAACTCCATTTCCAAATCCCTGTTAGCTATCTTCTGCTCTATTTTACAATTGCTGTACATGTATGTGGGTTATGTGTGCATTCATGTGTCTGTGCACCCTATGTGTAGAAACCAGAGGTTAATATCAGATGTCTTATTCAATAGGCTCTGTGTGAAGATGGGGGGGTGAGGTTCTCACTGAACCTGGAGTTTATTAATTCTTATAGTACGTTTGGCCAGCCCCAAGGATCCTACCTACTATTTCTTTCTTCCCAGCAATGGGATCACAGCAACACTGTGACCGGGTTTTTATTTGAATACTAAAGATCCAAACAGAGGACCTCACAGTTGCAGAGCAAGAACTTTACCAACTGAGCCCTTTCTCCAGTGCACAAAATTATCTTCCCGCAATTCCCTCTACTATCCCAGACTCTGAATGTTGATATCTTGTCCAGATCACTCTTTTATCAACTCTGTTCTCTGTGACTCTTAATCTTACTGGTTTTCTTCAAAGATTTGCACCATATCCTTTTGCTATTTTTTAATATCTCATTTCAAACTTTTCACATAACTGGCAATACCTCACAATGCCCTGTAAGCATTTTCTAATGTTTCATCATTGCCAATCCTCTTTATCCATGCAACAGGCAAGAATTCTATCATGACACAGCATCTACAATAGTATCTTAATGATTATGATAAAAATAAGTAAATTTGTGACAGTTTTATTAACAGCACAGTTTCCAGATAAAGTCATATAGGTTTGGTCATGTCACAGAAATATAACCAAGGAAGGTAATCACAATAAGAAGGTCTTGTTATTTCCAGAAAGTTCTCCCAACATTCAACATTCCTAATGTTTGACTAATACAACAATTGTAATAACTGAGTATTTGTTAAGGAAATTAACTGTGCACCTAGAACATTCTAAACACTGTGGATATTTCATATATAAGATGGAAAAGCAGTCAAAAGTTATTACCTAAACGGAAGTCAGGAAGAGAGAGTATGAATGCGTGAAATTGCCTGAAACTAGACTAAACAATGATAAAATGGAAACAGGCAACGTCTCTGCCTGTGTGTGATGCAGAGGCAACAGGGAGCAAAACAACTTTTTCTTTCGCCCTGCTTGCCCTGTTCAGGATGAGGAGGATGTGACCCAACTCAGCAATCACTGCGGCTGCATGGAGTTGACTGTGAGGCCAGCAGCTTCTATTCCCACAGCCTTCCAGTCCTCCTACCTCTTTCTGTAGTCATACAGAGCAGAGAATCCTCGGGTAACTACCAGCCAGAATACAGAAATGGGTCTTCAGTACAAGGCTTGTTAAACCCCCTGGGCTAGAATATTCCATGGACTACTTTTTTCTTCTGCTGCACTGATCTATGTTGTTAGTAAAGTTGGGGGCTCTGTTTGGGTGTCTTAGATCGAACCCCAGTGGAATAGAGATAGATTAAAGCCGTTAAAGTCCAGGCGAAGAGTCGATATCATGGGCTTTAATTTCCTCTTTCAACATGTGTAGGAGAATATTGAACAAACAAGTCACTCAAATGGATGGACAGTGTGATCAAAGACAATCCTATCCTCGGCGCCACAAAATAGTAAATGACAGAGTTTGTAGATGCTAGGGAAGCAAAGCCACAGAGCAGGTATTGAGCATGATAATAAAGTCAAAGAGCAGACGCATAAGTCTGACTTATCACAGAAATCAGGGTATTGATCTACAAAACCCATGGCCTTTTAAAAAGCACAGGAGAATTAAGAAGCAGCAGCAGCAGCGAATGAAAGCCAGATTCAGATTCCCAAGGAACCACATAGAGCAGAGGAACTGAATTCTCTTCTGAGAAAGCAAAGGGCACGCATAAAATAGGAGGGAGACAACAAACAAAACCAGAAGTGAAGAAAATCAGTGATGTATACAGGCTTCTCATTTTTAATTGGGAAAGAAAATGTTCTCGACTGTGAACTAATAAATGGAAATATTTTGATTAAAAAAAACTTGACTTTGTGGGAAATATTTGAAACCCACATTTACTAAAGAAGAAATTTTAAAAACCTAAGTGTGCTAAGATTGATGTTCTCTTTTTCTCAGTGTGCTTTCTGCCACCAGGTGCATCAAGACCTAAGGGAGGTATGATCCAGGGCTGAAAGGGGGGTCTCACCCTCATTCTTACAAGCCAGGGTCTTCCAGGGGGAGGGAATCAAGACATAGAGAGCAAAGACTTGCAGTCTGCCCTTGGCACACACCTTCCTTAAACACCTTCAGGAAAGGATGCTTTGGTTTGAGGAGTTCCCTTTTCTATGACTTTGTGAACAATATTATCTAATGGTCAACCCAGCTATAAAATGTTTGAGACTGCTATCTTTCACTTGGAATTCTCTAAATTTGCTCATTCTGTTGCAATATGAGATAGATTTATTCCACCACAAAATACAGACCAATGGCTTAACCAACAGATGGTTAATTTCTTTTTTTCTTTTTCTTTATTAGCTATTTTCTTCACTTACATTTCAAATGCTATCCCCTTTCCTAGTTTCCTCTATGAAAATCCCCTATACCCTCCCCGCGCCCTGCTCCCCAACCCACCCACTCCTGCTTCCTGGCCCTGGCATTCCCCTGTACTGGGGCATATAATCTTTGCAAGACCAAGGGCCTCTCCTCCCACTGATGGCCACTAGGCCATCATCTACCACATATGCAGCTAAAGACACGAGCTCTGGGGGCACTGGTTAGTTCATATTGTTGTTCCTCCTATAGGGTTGCAGACCCCTTCAGCTCCTTGGGTACTTTCTCTAGCTCCTCCATTGAGGGCCCTGTGTTCCATCCAATAGATGACTGTGAGCATCCTATTATCAACAATAAAAGAACCTCTGGTGTACTACATAGTAATTGTGACCTATGGTCACTTGATCTTTGACAAAGGAGTTAAAACCACCCAGTGGAAAAAAGACAGTGTTTTCAACAAATGGTGCTGGCTCATCTGGCAGTGATAATGTAGAAGAATGCAAATTGATCCATTCTTATCTCCTTGTACAAAGAAGGTTAATTTCCTATAAGCTGATGGACTGAACTTCTAAGACCTGAAGCCTCTTCCCTTGACTTGTCAGTTGGCATCTGTATCTTCCTAGTCTTTTCTCTGTGTGTGTGCATCCCTGTGCTGCTCACAGTACCTCTCTGTCTCACTGCTTCTTTGTCTGTCTTTCTGCCTGTTTGTCCCTTTATCTCTGATACACACATGCAGGATTAAAAACTAGTATATTACACATGCTGTGCAAGCTCTCTACTACTGGGCTGTATCCATATCTCTCATTATACCTATTTGTATTCATGTTTACATTAATTGAGTTGTTTTATTAATTATTTGAGAAATGTGTATAGTACATTTTGATCTATTCTTCCCCTCTCCCAACTCTTCCATGATCTTCATCCACTTCCCTACCCAAGAACTTCCTGTATGTATCTTGTGTTCTCTCTCTCTCTCTCTCTCTCTCTCTCTCTCTCTCTCTCTCTCTCTCTCTCTTTCTCTCTCATAGTTTTTCTTGGTTGGTTAATTTCTCCTAGACATAGAGTTTCATTGACATACCAGCTATCTATCTCACTTTAAAAACAAAACAAAACTGACTTTTCTTCTTCCCAGAAGCAACCAAATCTCAATAGCTCCTCATCTGGATGTAGGGCATTGTTTAAAGCTCCACATTAGGAATTTTTTCTGTCTTTAGAAGAAAAGAGGGAGCTGAAGGGGTTTGCAACCCCACAGGAAGAACAACATATCAACCAACCATATCCACCAGAGCTTCCAGGGACTAAACTACTAACTAAAGTATACACATGGAGGGACCCATGGCTCCAGCTGCATATGTAGCAGAGGATGGACTTATCTGGTACCAGTGGCGGGGGGGGGGGGAGGCTTGATATTGTGAATTTTCAATGCCCCATTGTAAGGGAATGCCAAAACGGTGAAGTGGGAGGGAGTTGGGTGGGGGAGCACCCTCATAGAAACAGAAGGAAAGGACATTGGATAGGGGGGTTGTGGAGGGGAAACATGGAAGTTGGATAATGCTGAAATATAAATAAATAAAATAACCAATAAAAATTTAAAAAAAGAAAAGTGAAGAAAAGAAGAAAAGAAAAAAGGAGGGGAGGAAGGAGGTAAGATAAAAAGAAAGGAAGGGAGAAGGAAGGAAGAAGGGAGAAAGAAAAGATGGAAGAAAGGACAGATGGATAGAAAAGAAAAGGAAAAAGAAAACTATGGTATAACCACTGGTCTTGATTATACAATTGATGCTTTATGATAGAAAAAAAAATCCCTAAGCTATATGTTGAAACCCAGGATAGTGAAAACTATTCTCAACAATAAAAGAACTGGGTAATCACCATCCATGACCTCAAGCTGTATTACAGAGCAATAGTGATTTTAAAAAAAAAAAATGCATGGTATCGATACAGCGACAGGCAGAAAGATCAATGGTATAGAATTGAAGACCCAGAAATGAACCCAACACATATGGTCACTTGATATTTGACCAAGGAGCTAAAACCAACCAGTGGAAAAAAGACAGCATTTTTATTAAATGGTGCTGGTTCAACTGGCAGTCGCCATGTAGAAAAATGCAAATTGACCCATTCTTCTTTCCTTCTACAAAGCTCAAGTCCAAGTGGATCAAGAACCTCTCCCATAAAGCCAGACACACTGAAACTTATAGAGGAGAAAGTGGGGAAGAGCCTTGAACATATGGGCACAGGGGAAATTTTCCTGAACAGAACACCAACGGCTTATGCTCTAAGATCAGGAATCTACAAATGGACCTTATAAAATTGCAAAGCTTCTGTAAGGCAAATGACATTGTCAAGAAGCCAAAATGGCAACCAACAGACTGAGAAAAGATATTTCCCAGTCCTGTATCTGATAGAGAGATAATATCCAATATATACAAAGAACTAAGAAGTTAGATTCCAGAGAATCAAATCACCCTATTTTTAAAGGCAGTAAAGAACTAAACAAAGAATTCTCAACTGAGGAATATCGAATGGCCAAGAAACACCTTAAAATATGTTCAACATTCTTAGTCATCAGGGAAATGCAAACCAAAACAACCCTGAGATTCCACCTCACACCAGTCAGAATGGCTAAAATCAAAAACTCAGGTGACAGCAGATGCTGGTGAGGATGTGGAGAAAGAGGAAGACTTCACCATTGCTGGTGGGATTACAAGCTGGTACAATTACTCTGGAAATCAGTCTGGTGGTTGCTCAGAAAATTGGTCATAATACTACCTGAGGACCCAGGAATACCACTTCTGGGCATATACAGAAAATGCTCCAACATGTAATAAGGACACGTGTTCCACTATGTTTATAACAGCCTTATTTGTAATAGCCAGAAGCTGGAAAGAACCCAGAGGTCCTTCAACAGAGAAATGGATACAGAAAATTTGGTACATTTATACAATGGAGTACAACTCAGCTATTAGAAACAATTAATTCATGAAATTCTTACGCAAATGGATGGAACTAGAAAATATCACCCTGAGTGAGGTAACCCAATCGTAACTGAAGTAGAAGGATTATGAATTCCAGGCCACCCTGAGCTACACTGTAAGACCCTGTATCAAAAACCAAACCCACCAAAGCCTAAAACCAGCAAAGGAAGGCCATGAGACTTCTCTTCCCTTAACCACGGTGGTTGTCGGCTGGTGTGTGCACAGCAGCAGTTTGAATGGAGATGTGTTATTTGCAAAGCTATCTGTAGGCTGTAGGAATTTCCACCGGTTGTTTTTTTAGTAAGCCATGCAGAATATTTCCCTGGCCCCCTCACATGCACAGGTGCTGTGTCCTGTGTACTGTAAGAACTCTGGTGGAACTTGGCAGTCCTTGAAGCCTGGTGTCCAAATGCTTAAGAAAAATTCTTACATTTTCTACTTTGGTCAGTGTTGAGTCCAATATTTTTCCAGCCTACCTTCAGAATCCTCAGATCATACAAGGGCTGAACAAGATAGATCTCTGTGACAAGAAATGTTGATTAGATTTAGTTGAAATTATTATTTAATCAGTGGTATCAATATATAAGTTTTAAAAACTTATCCTAAAAACTTTGAAGCATATCAAACATTATCCACACTATCTGTTTATACATGTGTGTGTTAATGTTCATTAATCTATTTGATTATATTTTCACTGCACATAAGAAGATAACACAGCAGCAATAAAATCATGACCACAGAGCGTGGAGAGATGGCTTCGTGGTTAAGAGCATGTAATACTCTTCCAGGGGACCTTAGTTGAGTTCTTTAATTACTGGTCAGCCCAGCTCTAGGGAACCTGATACCCTATTCTGGCCTCCATAGTATCTGCACTCATATTCACATACCCATATTCAGAAACACACACATACACATAATTAAAAATAAAATAAATATTTTTAAGATATAATCACAAACAAAAATTTTGCCCTTAATAGATTTCAGTGCAGTAAAATCCTGGCTCTGATTGACTCAAGTAGGAAATCTTGTTACCATCTATACTTTGCAGATAAATAGAAAATGTTGCCTATTCTATTTGTGGGTTTTATTGTTGTTATTGTTGTTTTCAACGCTAATAAAGGCTTTATGTCAAACAGGGACCCATACCCCATCCAAACATTACTCATTAACCTTTCTAGTGGCTCTCTTGAAGCAGACAAGACCATTAATTGTTCATCAAATGAGAGGCAGAATCTGAATTGAAATCCTCATCACTGTCTCCAGACCTCTGGCTCCAAACCTTTTCAGAGGCCAAGGGAAGCCCCAGAAGGTACATCTTTGTGAATTATTGGCTTTATGGGCCTGGTAGAATCATTTAGTTACAATTAAGTTCTACATCTAAGTTGGCCACGGGGTATTCTGAAATCCAAAATAGGATGGTATACACACCTCATGATTATTTTAGAAATCAGTGAGATCGTTCTCATTCTACTTCTTCATAACTATCATCTTCACTATGCTAACTTATGCTGTCACACTATGATGTCACTAATTGTAATCCCCAGAGATCCAGGATTTCTCAAAACTATTAAACACTGCTCCCAATTTGAAGGAACTCTCTGCACACTTTTGCTTTACCACTTATTATCTCCGCCTCAGTCTTCAAGAAGACAGTAGATAAAGGAGAAAGACATCAGAATTAAACAAACAAACAAAAACAAAACAAAAATCCAAGGGTTGGCTTGAATATCCACTTCAAGGCTCAGGCCCCTTGCCAAAGGCAGGACCATTGGAGATGCAGCCACATCCTGCTCTGTTGGCCAAGAATTAAGTTTGTTTCATCTTGTGTTTAGAACAAATGCCAAATGCAGTCCAAATACACAGTCCAAATGCACTCAGTGCCCTTTCCTCAGTTGTGCCTTAGAGAAAATGCAGTCTAAAATAATATCTAAGCAAGGATAAAGGAAAGCAAATAGAACATGGATTACAACGTGAACGTGTTCCCGGACACGGAAGTGACACACAGACCTTTCAGACTCACTCCTGGTTGCAGAGAGCCGAGGAACCACATGGATTCATCTCCTACATGGATTTGCTTTGTGCCAGGGAGTCTTTATGAGATATGTTTTTTGTTTTTTTTTTCCTCAACCCCCATATCTCTGGGGAAACCGGGGGGGGGGGTATTTTTCCAGCTCTAGTCAAACTCTCCATTGACAGCATGCATCCCTCTCTCCTCTGTCAGTTCCTACTTCAAAATGCTTTAATCCCCCCATAACGTGTTGCCATGGTGACTCTGTAGCTGATAGATGCTTTTTGTAAGCGGCAGCCATTCTCTCGTTTATAGTTCAGTTTCTAGAATGATAGCAATAAGAAAAACGAAGCCTCACTTGTTAGAACAGGAGGCAGGATGCTGAGCAGTCTGGGAGTACACGCGCGAGCAGGGCTGGACAGCGGACGTGTTGGAACCCAGACCCGTGGAGAAGAGAGCCGAGCCATGGATGCTGACTACAGGGAGAACCGTTCCTAAAGCTGCAGACAGAAGCCACTGTCGAGCAAAGACCCTTCTGTTCCTGTCAACTTAAATCATCTCAGTTTTCAAAAGCCCCATAAGTGACTCACTCAACTAGAAAGTGTGTGGGCTTGAGAAACCAGGGGTCTGTAACTATGGTGTGCTGATGAGCTACGGCCCTGTCACCTGTTTTGTTTATTTGGTTGGGTGTCCTACAGTAGAAAGTAATATTTTACTATACAAGGCAGATCAAAAATGGTTAATATACAACAGAATCACATGTAATGAACTATATATTTTATCTACCAAATATGTTTATTGTGTGTTGAAAATTGTAAGATCTTCTTCCCCTGGACACAAAAACAAAAACAAAAACAAAAACTATTATAAAGCTCATTTGTTATGTAGGGAGGCAAACTCCTTTTTCTTGTTTATTGTAGTAGTTTAACTAAATACCAACCCACACCTGTCAGGTTCACTTTCAAAAGGATGACCAGGAATTTAAAAAAAAATAAATAAAAGTACTAATTCTTATTTTTTTAAAAAGCAGAATTATTCTAGAACACTTTGTAGTTTCGGAATTAGATGATGTTTTCTTTTCCATCAGTGGAATGTCAACTTCCATTGCCTCCTGACGGGGATTGTAGACACCATGACAGACATGGGAAATTGTTCACCTGGACCTCACGTCGCCCCTGTGTGGCTGTGGCCCTGTTGTCACTTCAGAAAGCTCTGTTCTCTGTTTTATCATCTAATTTTGTGTCCGTTTTTAAAGCAGGGTCTCAGGTAGCCCAGGCTGCCCTCAAATTTGTTATGCAGTCAAGTTTGATCTTGGGTTCCTGATTCTCTTACCTCTGCTGGGATTACAGCTGCGCACACTTCTCATCCATTTTTAAATGGAATTAGGAGGAAAACAGAGGAAACAGAAAAATAATCATCTTCTTCCCAAAGACAATGACAGTAGGAGAGCAGCTTTGACTTCCTCAATGATTTTCACACCTTAAAAACAACTTTCCTGGGCTGGTGAGATGGCTCAGCGGGTAAGAGCACCTGACTGCTCTTCCGAAGGTGATAAGTTCAAATCCCAGCATCCACATGGTGGCTCACAACCATCCGTAATGAGATCTGGCGCCCTCTTCTGGAGTGTCTGAAGACAGCTACAGTGTACTTACATATAATAAATAAAATAAATCTTAAAAAAAAAAAAACAACTTTCCTAAAGATGATTTTCTGGAAAAAAAAATGCTTGCAAATTCCATCAAAGAAAAAGAGAAAATGGCATTTAAATTTTTAATATATAAAGTGTTATACAAAAAAATATACAAGCTATATTAATGAAATTTGGATTTTCAGATATACTTTTTAGGATAAATATTCATGTCTTATGTAAGAGCAAGAACTGGTTTATGATACTAAAATTATGGAATGACTTGCTAAGGTTGATCCTCCCACAGTCTCTCCACCTACATCAGCCATCCCAGGAAGAGCAAAGTGTAGACTTCAAATTTACTCAGGGTACATAAGACACAGAATTTACAAGGCTGTCTATTAGTAAGTGATAACAAGCAGCATTTAGAAGTTTAGAAAGATCCTCTTGGTGTATTTGCTGTTCTTTCTTCATTCTATTTGAAAGCAACATGTATGAGTGTGTGTGTGTGTGTGTGTGTGTGTGTGTGTGTGTGTGTGTGTGTGTGCAGTTATACGCCTGTTACTGTTAAGAAGAAATCACTGATTAAAAAAAAATCAGTTATTCCTTCCCTGGCTCAGTCATCTCTCATTTGCAGCCCAGAGTGACTTCCAAACCTTCACATGATAATAACCTTCTAATTATTTTTCCTTTTTAGAACTCACATTTTCAAGTGTTTCACCTATCAAATGGCCAAACTTAGTTAACTAGATATTTGTTTGTTTGTTACCATTCAACAGTGAACATGCATGTAGTTCTTCATCACTCTGTCAAAAAGCTTGTGAGTACTGTTATGAGTTGATATAATTTTCACAGGAAGACAGAAGTTGAGGTCTCAGCCAGAAACTGCAGCAGCTTCCTTGTCAGAATAAAATATACTGTTTCCATAAGATTACTAAAGAAACATAATGAACACTGCTTACAGGTCTTCGTTACGAACACCCCAAAGATTTCAAGACACAGCTAAGAAATATGCCTCAAAGACGTGGAACTGTGTTCCACAACCTTTTCTTCCCTCAATACTTGTGAGACACAATCCACCCTCACAAGGAACTGCTGGTCTGTGGTAGATTCTGTCCATGATGCCCACCCAGGCAAGATTAAGCTAGATTCTTGGGGAAGAAAATCCAGCCTTTGAGAAGAGAGAGGAGGTATCTCTTGAAAATTTATCACAAGTGATTCTAACATTGAAAATTGACTAGGGCAGAAGTTGCATAATTCCTGCAAAGAAAGGGGTTTTATTCATTCAATTGGAAAGAAAGAGAAAGACAGAAAGACAGAGAGAGAGAGAGAGAGAGAGAGAGAGAGAGAGAGAGAAAGAAAGAAAGAAAGAAAGAAAGAAAGAAAGAAAGAAAGAAAGAAAGAGAGAGAGAGAGATTTTTAGGATGTGAGTTATTCCCATTCATTTTCTATGTTTTGGAAGATCAAAATAGGGCCTTCACTAACTTTTGAGCCCAGCCTACACTGCAGAAATCTCCTCTCAGATCTGTAAAGGCTGAGTTTGATAGGTGGGGCCTCTGTCCCACTGATGAGCTGCAAATGCTACTTAAACACTCCCCCAAAGTACAGAAATACCAGCAGTGGCTCAAACCTCTAATCTAGTGTGCAGGACTCTGGGGAGGCTAAGACAGGGACCCCACCTCAAAAGGAGGGGTGGTGGGCAAACGGACAATGATATAGGAAAAAGGGCTTTCGGGGACTGCAGCCAGACTATGCCGCAAATTCCTCTGAAGATGACTGTCATCTCAGCTCCTGGGTGGCCTCTTTCTTTGCAGGAAGGAACTATGAATTCAGACATTATGATAAAACTCAAAGAAACACACTGAATGTGGGAGGCTCAGCTTATTGCCCCTTCCTCATGATAATGAAAAATGCCTCCCACACTCCCAAAGATAGCATTCCAAATGAGAGGGTAAACGTGAAAGCACCAGTCTATTTTGGACATGGTAGTCTTAGGCATATCTGAAGTTGATTTTGTTGAGCTTTGATAATCTGCCAAAGCTCTCCTCATCGTTTCCAGGGGGCTTATTATTAGCTGTACTCAGAGTACGTGGCCACCTTGAATACATTAGGATAATCCCTGCAGCTTTATCTTTCAAAAGATTTTTGAGCCAGAGTTTTGGCTAATTGTATTTCCAGTAGAAGAGTAACCCTGCCAAAGACCCAGACTTGGATTCATTCCCAAAGCCAATCCCATTTATTATGAGTGCGTTATTATCTTTCACCGTAGAATTTTGCCAAACACGAGAACTGTGCAAATTTTTAACTATGCAGCTCATGGAATAAGATCCAGGTAGTTGATAATTTATACTTTAGGGACTAAGAAATATGATAACTAAAGGAAACAGAAGGGCTCATAGACAAAAACTGAGCTACAAAAAGTTAAGGTATTTAACTTTCTGTTAAATGTATTTAGGAGTCCATCTAAAGAACAAAGGGAGGATCTTGAAATACCTTGTGTCCAGGGGAACTTATTTTGTCCTGCATAGATAATTTTATTAGTCTGTTTTCCATCTCTGTGACAAAGTACCAGAGATAAATCAATTTAAAGGAAGAAAGGCTTCTTTGGGATGATGAGTTTAGAGGTCTTGGTCCACTATCAGTTGGCCCAGCTACATTTGTGGGTGTGGTAAAGTGATGGGAAACATGTTGCAGATGAAACATGTTTGTTTCATGGCAGCTGGACAGCAAAGAAAGAGGACAAAGGGCTGTCCCAATAGCCCCTCAATGGTACACCCCAGTGAAGCAGCACTGAACCACACCTTGCACTGAACCACACCTCCTCCTGTAGGCTCCACCACCACCCAGTAGTACCAGAAGTTGCCAACCAATTCTCTTACACTTGGGCAGTTGGGGTCCAAACTGCAGCAGCAATATAACTGTACAGAATGAGAATAAGAGCTGACCAAACAAAAAATATGGGTTTGAGAGACTATGGTTAGTATGATGATAACAACACCTATAACTGGTTGGCTGAATATTTCAGGTCATACAAACACAGGCCAAGGAGGGTTCAAAATACCTTTAATACTGTATCAGAAAATTTTGCAGTGAAGGGAGAAGTGGAGATCTCTGAGAACAGAGACACTATTGAGATCAACAAGATGGGTGCTGGTTACACACCCACTACTGGTTCTTTACCTGGGCAGTTCTTTAACTTGACAATCTCCCAAGTGCAAGACAAATGCAAACTAGAACTAATAAAAACAAAAGTTTAATGATTATGAATAGTGAAGTTCAACAAGAATAAAGATGTAATGGGTGATTAATAGGTGCCTAGCTATGAATGTTACATTGTATAGTGAGAATGACAGAAGAAATTGATTCAGAATATTGAATCTATATGACCAATGGAGAATTCAATGGAGAAATTATTAGAAAAGTAACCAAAGTGCTGCTAATTCCACGATAACACGAAAACCATGATAGCTCGTGTATTAGAGAAAGTTAATTACCAACCAAAGTTGCTGAGATGTACAAAAGACTCTAGGAAGAACCTTCACAGACAGACTCCATTTTCTACTTTCCTCAAACGTCAATGGGTGCATATACTGATCTTTGTTGAGCAGGGTTGTTGTACCGATGAGACATGGCATCTTTTGTGTGGAGCTATTAAATGGAATTTTCAGATCGGCAGGAGCAATTGAGTCATATCTGGACCACACAACATCACTTTCCCTCTCAGCCCTTTTCACCACATCCCATATACAAACACCCCTGTTGCTGAGTGTTCTGTAGTGGGTGGGATCGAGTTTGTCACGTATGAGTGCCAATGTTGCTTTTGAAAAACTGTCTTCTGCCACATGAGTTGGGTATTTTGATCGCAGATGTGATCGCAACAATGTTGGTCCTGCGGGTGGGACTTCTGAAGCACTCGCTCGGATCTCTGGGGAAGGGTCATTGCCTTTATCCTCACAGAAACACATACACAGGTTCACTTTCCTCTCTTTCTCTCTTTAATTCTCCTGGCAGCCATGCCTACTTTAATAGTCTTAATATTTGTGGAGAATGATTTTATAGCTAGAGAGCTTAATTTTTAGTTGCAGCTTTTGTAATAATCAATTCAGAATTTTTTTCATTTCTAATGAATTATTCACAACTTACAGAGGCTTGGATTTGGTTATGAGTCTCTACCTGGTTTAAAATATAAGGGACAGAGCAGCCACCAATGTCATCTACTGAAAAATATCACTGTGGTGCTGATCACTTAATGAGAGAGCAAGAAGGCTACCTTTGGACACTAGAGTGACTCCTTTGTTATATACTGCACAAATCAAATCTCCCTTGCACCTATTCAGCACAAGTTCAGATTTATGCCTTTAATAAACACACAGCAGTGATCTGGCTGCAGATCTGTGGATTGAGAATATACAGAGCTCTCCCTAGGGGTACCATTTGCCTGCAAGCCATAGAAGAAGACTGTGTGGTCCCCCCAGAGTAATAACGCCATCCAGAATCCTATTGGGTGAGTCTACAGAAAAAAAAATGGTCTTCTTCTGAGGCACTGGGTGAATAGCAAATCTCTTGTCTCAGTTTTTGTGGACAAACATGGCTACATGTAGTGGAACATCAAATAATAATAGCCTCATTGTCACTATTTCAATGAAACACACCCTACCCCTTATTAAAGGAGATGGAAACAAGGCTACATGTTGAGCAAGCTGGCTCATACTCCTGATCCTCCTGCCTCCACTCTCCAAGTGCTGGGATGACAGATATGCATCACTCTGCCCTGCCAGCCTTTACACCACAAATGTTATGAGGTAAAAGATTTCACTGTCTCTTTCCCTAAATTCCTAGCATCTGCAGATAAAGCATTTCTATTGATATCTAAGGTCCAAAACTTCCCAAGGTAGATATATATATATATATATATATATATATATATATATATATATATATATATATATA
>LR752399.1:17273-50081 GCA_902729485.2 Mus minutoides | reverse complement strand
TCTGCTGGAATTTTCAGTGTCCTGGTGTCATAAATATATATGGAAGGAAAGGGAAGAAAGCTGATCTATACATCAGTCTGTGGTAACATTTCTATAGGACACTTAGGTGACACACTGCTGAGTTTTGAAGATGACCTTAAACACTATTTCAGTTGGGAAAAGAGGGTAAGACTCATGTCCCAGGTCAGTTAGATACTGCTTCCATGGTGTTAAAACATTCACTGAAGCAACACCATTATCTAACATGGAACTGAAGGGACCTGAATCTGAGGCTTAGTGCCAATGTAGAGTGTAAGCCCTTTTGTCCAGGAGCATCCATCAAACACACCACAACACTGCTACCGCCACACATCATTCCACTCAGATTCAGCTCTTTGGATGAGCTGAAAACACATCAAAACTTTATGACATACAAATCAAATACTACATAGAGGAAAATAAATGGTCTTACTTGAAAGATTCAGAAATCCATCACCAGTAGATTAAAAAAAAGTAACTCCAATGAAAGACAGACTGAAAAACAGGTAAAATGTCAGAATGACATTGTTAGAACTCTAGAATACCAAAGTGTAGTTTTCAGTACACACAGGAATGACCAGCCAATCAGAGGCAGTGTGCACACAGAAGAGGTTTCTGGTGTTTTGACCATCTCTCATCCTGTCTAGCTCAGTGGTTTTCTAGAAAGCCTTTATTTCCAATATCAACCCCAATTGCCAACAACAGCAAAGCACACCCTGTTTACATGTTTTGACTTGCCTAAGGGCTCCTTGAAGAGAGAAGTAAGGGATTTCAACTCATTTCATTTAATTCAGAACTTTCTCGGAATGGAAGCCTGGTTATGCAGAGCTCATTAAATAAATAAATAAATAGATAGATAAATAAATAAACAATGTTTTAAAGTTTGAAAAGAACGTAAACAGGCTTCTGCCACTGCTGGCAAAGTATAATAGTTGGAACAGATGATAATAATCCAGACATGGGGGAAAGGCTGGAATAAAGATGTTAACAGAATAGAAAGAGAATATATGATAGGCTCAGTGTAGACATGGGTGCAGCATTAGGTAATGAAAATGGGTATTATTATGAGTCTTATGAACACATTCTAATATTTGTCAACATAAGTTCTCTAATCATGTTATCAGAATAGCAACCTGAATATATTTTATTATCAAGACAACAATTAAAAATGTTCTGCAAAGAGAACAAGTCTGGATTGTTTCACTATTGAGCTCAACAAAGCATTTAAGGAAAACTAAATCGAAGTGTACAGAAACACTTCCAGATTTTACAGCAAAGCTGTCTTTGTTCTTAACTGGTTCAACTGGTTTTAAGAATAGCATAGTCTAGATAGGAAATTGCAGCAAACCCAAAGTTAGTTCCAGGCCAAGGTTTTGGATGCCTGCCTTCTGTAGTCTCCATTGCCTCTAGTCTTGGTTGCCCACTAGAACTATATGTTAAGATCCTACACACGTTGATTTAAGACACTATAAACTTTAGTTGCAAGCAGAAAATTCAAGTTTAAACTGAGTTAGAAGCTCCACCCCCTCCCCTTCAGATCCTTTCACCCCTGCTTTCACTGTAATGGAAGATGCAATGTAGGCTGTGGAAGGAGAGAAGTCACCAGTTACCTTACTAAACCGTGAACCATGTGGGCTATATAACATCAATCTATCAGGCAAGATGTGCTTCCCGGAGCAAGAGGGGCATGACTGGTATGAGAGTAGCCAACTACTTCCTGATTGATTTTGCTCTACCATAGCGAATTCATGTCTGGTACGGAAAACCACGTCAAAAGCCTGTGACATGCAAGGTCATGAGATCTGAAGAAACCTGCTAGTGTTCTTTTTCTCAATGAACATGGTACAAACTGCCTTCTAAGTATTTATGTTTATAGCCAAGACTGTTCTCAGCCTTGGTCAGCAAACCCATACATAGTGGGCAATAGTTAATATAGATATTCATACCTTGTCAAAATGATGAGAATATGTGATTATTGAGTGCTTGGTCCTAAACAGTACATCAGAAGGGCATAAAGAATTGTAAGAACTAGAAGCTGGGATGGGAGTGCTATGAAACACTACCCTTTGGATGTGGTATGGTCTTTGCACATATGAACTCACAGCAGCCCTTGTTAGCTTCAAAAAACATGTGAGACTGAGACTATCAAGATTACTGCATGGGTGGGAAAAAGAGTACACAACATCTCAGCTCGATCTGAAGGAGCATTGGCAGGTAGCAGATGTCAGGAGAGGGAGTAGAACTTTCTACAGTGGTTTAGCTGCTGGTACATTGTCCAGGATCCAGGAAATCGCCCCCAACTCCTACTCATGCAAGCAAACTTAACTAAACTCAGTGAGTTACCAAAAGGTAAAAAAAAAATTAAATTCAAAGGAATTTTGAAGTTTAAAAAAAGAAATTTTTAGATGAATATCAGCCATAAATTTAGACATTCTTTAAAACCTTAAACAAAATATCAGTATCTTAAAAGCAGTAATATATGAAAAGACCTACTTTCTGGCCAAGTCAGGCTTGTGCCTACGAAAAACTTGATTTAACATTTGCAAATCAATCAATCAGTGTCAGCTTGTTACATCAAGTAATCAACAGAGGTAAATTTTAGTTTCTAAGAAAGGAGAAATAAATACATATTTTCAAAAATAATCAGATCTTGAGCCTGAGGCCATACTGGGTTACATTATGATCATTACAGGAAAAAAGGAAAAAGAGTTGGGCCTGATGGGAAATCTTAGGTCATAAGGGTATGCCCTTGAAGGGAATTATGGGACCCTAACCTCTTACTGATCTTTGCCATGAGACAGCAGGTCTCTCTCCATGTGCTTCCACCATGATGTGATGCCCAGCCACAAACTCAAAGCAACAGGACTATCTAGTCAAGGACTGAGATCTCCAAGGTCGCATGCTAAAGCAGGGTTGTTTTTTTTTTTTTTTCCTTCTAACTTGGTACACTAATAGAAAATTGATAGCATTATTTTAAACAACACTAAGTAGCAAACGGACATTGCTTATTGTGTCTCCTGGTCTCTGCTATGTATATATGTTATACATATATACATGTATATACGTATATACGTGTATATACGTTTGTATATACGTTAACTCATTAAAGTACAACTTATAAAGTACTTGCTAAAATTACTCCCGTTACATAAACAGAAGCTAAGAAGAGAGGCTATGCAGTTACCGAATTTATCTAAGTCATGCGAGGTACATCATTTGTGAACACTGGCAGGATGGCTGAAAAGATTATGCATCAAATGTTTGTCCAGATAAATCATGTACTTCATAGTACATGGTGCTTACATAGAAAAGACATGCTATGCAAAGTTGGGAAAGCAAAGGGAAAAGAAAATCGCCTCTTCACTCTAACTGCTGACTATAGTGTGGTCTCTTACCAATGTTCAGTGAAGGCACTGATTCCACACTAGACTATATAACTTCACAACTGGTGACTACTTTCACATTCTCACAATAGAATATTAACATTCTTATAATAGAATGGCTACATTCTATTAAATTCTACAACTAGAATAATTGACTTAACATTTTTCACTAGACATTTTATTAATATTAGTTATATAATTATACAATTATTATATAATTATATAAGTAGGATGCCTTCACTGTTTTCTTATTGCATGTGCATATAAATTCATCTCAACATCGCCATGAGCACAACCTTTACCATGTGTAAAATTCCTTAGGAAATTTATCCAGACTGTTAATAATGATCTTACAATCTACTTTTTTTGTTAAAAACATCTCAAAGTTTCTAGAGTTGTTTATAAACATCTGTATTGTTAGGTTGTCTTTAAAACCTGTAATAAGCTCCACCCGATCCTTTCAGTTCTGCCTCACAGTGGGTCACTGGGCAATTACCCAATAGCTCTGCATGTGGATAATAGATTAGAAGAGCCAATTGGAACTTTACAACATTTCACTAATCTTTCTTTTCTGAATCTGGGGATAATGTTCTCAATTTTGTTGCTTGGCACACAGACTTTTAATACAAAAGGATATATTTTCTACCAGGGAGATAGAATCCTTTTATTATTTTTGCCAGAGGAGGATTTAAACTGGTGGTTTTAATAGTTGCAAATGTATCTGTGGTTCGGCTTCCCAGCCACAGATGGATGAAGCGGAGTCACCATGGAAATCCACCCATTTTAATCAGATTTGCTCTTTCCTGAAAGCTAAAATGCTAAAGCCCCCCAAATTCAGACATTTGAGCCAATCTTTTTAATGTACTGAGTTAGTGAACCATCACAAGGCCTTTTACATAATAAACAACTTGTTTGCTTAGAGTCTAGGATTCTGTAAAATGAAAAAGATAACAATTTTAGAAGTGGAAGAGGGAGAAAGTACCCAAGGAGTTGAAGGGCTCTACAACCCTATAGGTGGAACAACAATATGAACTAATCAGTACCCCCAGAGCTCGTGTCTCTAGCTGCATATGTAGTAGAAGATGGCCTAGTCAGCCATCATTGGGAAGAGAGGTACCTTGATCTTGCAAACTTTATATGCCCAGTACAGGGCAATGCTAGGGCCAAGAAGTGAGAGTAGGGCTGGGGAGGGTATAGGGTACTTTCGGGATAGCATTTGAAATGTAAATAAAGAAAATATCTAATAAAAAAAAAGTGGAAGGGGACTTAAAAACATGAGGAAAACAAGGGCCAAAAGATTATCTGTGCCTTTCCTGGACATATGCAGACAGACAACAAAGGGCCGTGTTAGGCTGGAATTCTCTTCATTCCTGCTTGGTTTATGTATAGCAAGAACTGAGAAGTGGTCCCACAGATGTCTTGGAAGACCTACATCAGGGAACAAGAAGAAACTTCATCTGTATATCTAGCAGATATAATATTAACCACAGAACTTGGTCATCATGTTGCCAAGATCATATGATCAGTATGTAAATTGATTTCATAATCTTTATGATAGACACCACCCACAGTGTACAATGGGTGATAACTGGACTTTCTGGAATACATAAGAAACTGTTTTAAAGAGTAATTTGGTTCCAGACTGTTTTTTTTATTACTCAAACTTTATTCTGTTCTCAGAGATGGATACATATCTCATCTGTGAAATAGCGCTGTTGAGTACAGCATGGGCCAGTAATACCAGCTTCACATGGGAGCTTGTTAAAATAAAACCGAGATGTAACAGTAAGAGGCCCCCAAGAATCTCTACTTTAACAAGTTCTCCAGGTAATTCTCATGCATGCTAAAGTGAAGAAATGCAATCCTAATATGGAGGTTTGCAGCTTTTTTTTTTTTTTTGCACATAGGGATGATATGAAGAACCTTTAAAATCTTGAACCCTAACTAAGTGATTCATATTTGATTGATATGAGGACAGCCATTACCATGGTTGTGAATTAATACCATTTGGAGTATTTGATTTGGCTCCTTTTAAGAAATAAAATAATTCAAAGTAAACCCCATCTTACCAACTTCCACCAAGTGTAGAACAGGGGTCTTCAAAGTATGAGACCGTAATACAATCTCTTAGGCTTTTGTTTTAAATTTCAACATTGTAAAATGTATTTTTGCAGCAAACTATAGATTAAATGTAAAAGTAAAATAAAATTATAAATACCACAGCCATTTTATAAGTACAAAGAATTTATATAACATTTATTTACAAATGTCGTGAGATAGAAGAATGGTTTTCAAACTTCAGTGGGTAAAACATTACTTGAAAGGGATTGAGAAATATAAATTCCTGAGGCCCATGTGCTTGAGAAAGTTATCAATTTACAGTAACCATGCCTTGGATAATAAACCTTACTGCTTATAACACTACCACTGCCCAAAGCCACCTTGAGTTAAATACAATTTATCTGATTTAGAGCCCAGACATCTACTGACCTGAGTCATTTTCCAGACGATTCCAGTTCTTTAATGCCAAAAGACTGCTGTTAAATGCATCAAAGGGAAGAATGACCACATGCATCTCTTATAGAAAAAGAGACATAAAAATAAGATCAAATTTATCAAGACAATAGTCCAGCAGGGAAAGTTCTCTTAACATGAACAATATTCCATTTTTATCAGTTCAGTCTGCTATAGCAGAGTCCCTAAGAATAAACTGCATAGCCAGGGGGCGTGGTGGTGCATGCCTTTAATCTCAGTACTTGGGAGGCAGAGGCAGGCAGATTTCTGAGTTCGAGGCCAGCCTGGTCTACAGACTGAGTTCCAGGACAGCCAGGGCTACACAGAAAAACCCTATCTCAAAAAACGAAAAAAAAAAAAAAAAGAAAAAAGAATAGACTGCATAAAGAATATAAATTTAACATACCAGATAGACAAATGTCTCATGTTCTTTCTTTTAAGGATAATTCCAAATCTTCATGTGTGAATATGTAATGAGAGTGACTGAAGAATGAAGAAAGTAAACAGGGACCCTTTGAGGGTGTTTGAGGAGCAATAGAGAACACTAGGTAGGGTTCAAGTGGTTTGAAGGAGTAATTGTGAAACAAGGGGGAGGGGCTATGATTGGAGAAGGAGGGAGGCAAATACAGAAGGAGGAGGGAGGGAAATTAAAAAACCAGTAAGGCTATCTGGGATAGTCATGAGGAATCACACTACTAATTATTTACCTAAAAATATCTATAATGCATGTAAAACTCTGTATACATATACACATATAGTTTAAGTGACATTTTCTTTTATGGGATGACAAGGCTTTCTCTCAGGGCCAAAGAAAATTTAACAAAAACTCCAACACCAGGAAGGAAAAGCCCTCTTTTGGGTTATTGGTCAGGGTTGTTCAAAAGAGTGCCCAAACACTATAGGTTATTGTTATTACCCTGGTCTTGCCCCTCCCCTTTCAGAGATGGAAGTTAAGTTACCATGCACTTCAGAGACTAGGATAAGAGTCCCCTGAGTTGCAGCTAACCTGAATGCCACCCCTTGAGGACTAGCTTTCATGGTACCAGAAGGCATTATGCAAAAGAGGGAAACAGCCAACAGCTCTGCCCAGCTCTCATGGCCATGAACTTCAGCAATGACCAGCATGGCACAAAAACACAGTAGCACAGTAGGTAATGTAGTAGCACTCCTGTGTTGGCAAAACTCAACAGCTTATTGGACTTAAGACCAACTCAACCAGGTGGAAATCATATACTGTATTGAAAACCTGGCTAATTATTCAGGGCTAATGAAGTCATGGAGAATTTTCATCCACCCCTTCAATAAGCAACAGTGTTCTACTACCTTTTAAATATATGTTCTTATATTTGCAGATAAGAATTATCACTTATCACCAAGAAAATGACCCCTTGGAACAGATGAAGACCATTATAGAAATAATCCAATGCAGGATTGTGGAGCCCAATCCCAATGGATACATCTACAAAAAACCTACCATACCTAAGGCTCAGGAAATACTCAGTAAAATTCTTGCCAATCAAATCCAAGAACACATCAAAATGATCATTCACCATGATCAAGTAGGCTGCATCCCAGGGATGCAGGGATGGTTCAATATACGAAAATCCATCAACATAATCCACTACATAAACAAACCCATATGATCATTTCATTAGATACTAAAAAAACATTTGATGAAATTCAGCATCCCTTCATGCTAAAAGTCATGGAAAGATCAGGAATCCAAGACCCATACCTAAGCATAGTAAAAGCAATATAAAGCAAACCAGTAGCCAACATCAAACTAAACAGAGAGAAACTTAAAGCAATCTCACTAAAATCAGGGACAAGGCTGCCCACTCTCTCCCTATCAATTCAATATAGTACTTGAAGTTCTAACTAGAGCAATTAGACAACAAATGGAGGTCAAAGGGATACAAATTGGAAAGGAAGAAGTCAAACTATCACTATTTGCAGATGATATGATCATATACCTAAGTGACCCCACAAATTCCACCAGAGAACTCCTAAGCCTCATAAACAGCTTCAGAGCAGTAGCTGGATATAAAATTAACTCAAACAAATCAGTAGCCTTCTTCTACTCAAAGGATAAATGGACTGAGAAAGAAATTAGGGAAATGAAACCCTTCACAATAGTCACAAATAATATAAAATACCTTGATGTGACTCTAACCAAGCAAGTGAATGATCTGTAGGACAAGAACCTCAAGTCTCTGAAGAAAAAAAAATTGAAGATCTGTGAAGAAGGAAAGATCTCCCACGTACATGAATTGGCAGGATTAATATAGTAAAAATGGCCATCATGCCAAAAGCAATCTATAAATTCAATGTAATCCCCATCAAAATTGAAACTCAATTCTTCATAGAGTTAGAAATAGAAATTTGCAAATTCATTGGGAATAACAAAAACCCAGGATAGTGAAAACTATTCTCAACAGTAAAAGAACTTCTGGGGAATCACCATCCCTAACCTCAAGCTGTATTACAGAGCAATAGTGATTAAAAACTGCATGGGATTGGTTCAGAGACAGGCAGGAAAATCAATGGAACAGAAATGAAGACCCAGAAATGAACTCACACTCATGTGGTCACTTGATCTTTCACAAAGGAGCTAAAACCATCCAGTGGAAAAAAGACAGCATTTTAAACAAATGGTGATGGTTCAACTAGTGGTCAGCATGTAGAAGAATGCAAATCAACCCATTCTTATCTCCTCTACAAAGCTCAAGTCTAATTGGATCAAGAATCTCCCCCATAAAACCAGATACACTGAAATTGATAAAGGAGAAGGTGGGGAAGAGCCTTGAACATATGAGCACAGAGGAAAATTTCCTGAACAGAACACCAATGCTTATGCTCTAAGATCAAGAATTGGCAAATGTGACCTCATAAAATTGCAAAGCTTCTGAAAGGCAAATAACATTGTCAAGAGGCCAAAATGCCAACCAACAGATTGGGAAAAGATCTTTACCAATCCTACATCTGATAGAGATCTAATATCCAATATTATACAAATATATAAAAATATATAGGAAGAACTCAAGAAGTTAGACTCCAGAGAATCAAATAACCCTATTTTAAAAAGCAGTAAAGAACTAAACAAAGAATTCTCAACTGAGGAATATGGAGTGGCTGAAAATCACCTAAAGAAATGTTTAACATCCTTAGTCATTAGGGAAATGCAAACCAAAACAACCCTGAGATTCCACCTCACACCAGTAAGGGGCTAAAATCAAAAACTCAGGTGACAGCAGATGCTGGTAAAGATGTGGAGAAAGAGGAAGACTCCTCCATTGCTGGTGGGATTGCAAGCTGGTACAACCATTCTGAAAATCAGTCCAGTGGTTTTTCAGAAAATTGGACATAGTATTACCTGAGGACCCAGATATACCACTCCTGGTCATATACCTAAAATATTCTCCAATGTATAACAAGGACACATGCTCCACTATGTTCATAGCAGCCTTATTTGTAATAGCCAGAAGCTGGAAAGAACCCAGATGTCCTTCAACAGAGGAATAGATACAGAAAATATGGTACATTTACTCAATGGAGTATTACTCAGCTATTAAAAACAATTAATTCATGAAATTCTTAGGCAAATGTTTGGAACTGGAAAATATCATCCTGAGTGAGGTAACTCAATCACAAAAGAACACACATGGTATGCATTCACTGATAAGTGGATATTAGCCCCAAAGCTCCAAATACTCAAGATACAATTCACAGACCACATGAAGCTCAAGAGGAAGATCAAATTGTGGATGCTATAGTCCTTCTTAGAAAGGGGAACAAAATACTCATGGGAGAAAATATGGAGACAAAATGTAGAGCAGAGTCTGAAGGAAAGGCCATCCAGAGACTGTCCCACCTGAGGATTCATCCCACATACACTCACCAAACCCCGACACTACTATGGATGCAAAGAAATGCTTGCTGACAGGAGCCTGATATACTGTCTACTGTGAGGCACTGCCTTACAAATAGAGAGGTGGATGCTGGAAGCCAACTATTGAACTGAGCGTGGGATCCCCAATGGAGGAGCTAGAGAAAGGACTGAAGGAGCTGAAGGGGTTTGCAATTCCATAGGAAGAACAACAGTATCAACCAACCAGAGCTCCCAGGGACTAACCCACCAATCAAGGAGTACACATGGCTCCAGCTGCATATATAACAGAAGCGGCCTTGTCAGGCATCAATGAGAGAGAGAGATCCTTGGTCCTATGAAGGCTCATAGATGCCCCAGTGTATGGGAATCAAGGGCAGGGGCGTGGGAGTGGTTAGGTGGGTAGAGGAATACTCCCATAGAAGTAGGGGGAGTGAATGGGGACAGGGGATATTCAGGAGGGAGAACTGGGAAAAGGGATACCAATTGAAATGTAAATAAAGAGCATCTCCAATTAAAAAAAAAAAGAAATATTGCTGAAATTGCTGAAGAGAGGTTGAAAAGATCATAAGAGCCAGAGGATTAGGAAGTTTGCTGTAAGACTCTGTAAGAAGCTACACTCATAAGACTTGCCAACATGGATGCCTAACCATAACCTGAGCAAAGCTGACATCTATAGACATGCTAAAGTGGAGAGAGGTTCCAACTCTACACAAAGAACTCCAGGCAACCAAAGAATGCTGAGAGCAGGAGAGATGGTCTTTCTCAGTGAAGAACACACCAGTTGGTAAGCCAATGGTCAATCTCGAAAACATATATATAAACATTACCCAGACTTAGTACGTTATATTAGAAATATAAATGTATGTACACATGTGAATGAAATAGCAATTAATAAAAAACAAGTTTGTGGATTTAAAAGAAGAAAGGGAAGCATATATAAGGGTTTGGAGGAGCAAAAGAAAAGTGGAAAATGATGTCATAATATTAAAAATTAAAAATATATATAAATAAAATTTAAAATGTGGTTAAATCAAAAAATATGAAAAACAGTGCAAAGATATAAATCAGCTATGCACATGGAATAAAAAGGGAAAATCGAGAACTCAGGGGCCCTATAAAAGGCTCAAGTCAGCATCCATTTAACAGACTTCAAGCTTTGGACTTCTACCATCCAGAATGTCTAAAGCAGTTCTTTCCCTTGTCTCTGTGACTTGGGCTTCATCCTCTGGGTTGTTCAATTCTTTGTTCCTCGAAGGGAATGAACTTGGAAATCCCCTTCTTGACCAGTCATCCCCTCTGTTACAATTGCAGCAGCCAGGACCCTTATATTATCTGAATGTGTAACTTACAAGAAAATGTAAAAGTCACAAAATTTTACTCTAAAGCCATGTTGTTTGTCACATACATTGACATTGCTTTCTGTTCATGCTTGCATATTTACTATAGATATGTTGCAAAAATGAATTGTATTAGGAAGAATACAATTGAGAAAATTTTAAGAACAAATTCAGAACCTAGTGTCCTTTGATTTAAATACTACCTACATCTTCACGGTCATGTCAGATACCCTACGTGCATAATGCATAAAAAATGAATAGGGGTAAGCTTCATAAAGTTTGCTTAGAAAGAAAAAGACCAGAGCATGTTGTTATCTGACAACAAGACACCTGACAGGGTTAGTTTGCTGCTCTGTTCTAACCAGCATAATAATTTGACCGTCATTGTTATGCACAGGAAAATCTCCAAGCTGGGTTGTCCTGTGGCCATCATGTAAATATGATGTTGTGTTGTCTATCCTTGTCTGGCTCTCAAGATTGGACATAAACAGGTTTTACAGCTCACCAAATCATTCAACAACAAATACAAATTGAATATAGCTGATAAACGAAAGAAGCAAAACAAACCAACCAACAAAAACGTGTCTCCAAGCTAAGGACAAGGCAGAAAGATATTCAAAGGCAAGAACATATTTTCTTTAAATGAATGGTGGAACTAAAAATAACTGGAACACAGAGTAATGCTAATTTCTTGGGAAGAAAATGTATAGGTTTAGATGTGGATAATTCTAACCAAAAAGAGAAAAAAAAATAATCTACTATATCCACAAAGCAAAGGGTTTTTATTATTCTACATTTACCTAATATCTATCAAGAAGTTCAATTAGAAACTATTTCAGATTCTGAAAGAATATGCACCTATCATGTCACTAGCCCCTAAGCTTCATGCACTCACAAACAGCAGGCAGGGCCCTGTTTCTCTGGCACACAGAAGATGGTGAGCACTGTTGCGGGTGTTGGTTGAATTTCTTTAATCCCTACCACAACCTTATGACACAGTCTTCATATCTCCTCTTATATATTAAATGGCTGGAGCTCAGAGGAGTCGTGTTGTCCAAGGTCATTCAGGACTTATAAGGAAAGGCAGGATTTGGGGCTCTGCAACCTGGTTACAGAGAGCACACTCTAACACTCTTCTGTGTAAACACCATGAAAGATGTGCCTTTGTGTGTGTGTGTGTGTGTGTGTGTGTGTGTGTGTGTGTGTGTGGTGCTGTAAGTTTATAAAGGTTTTAGATTTAAAACAATAACAAATTCTTAGAATTTATCATCTGAACCACGGTTAAGTGACATTTCTTCTTGTGGCTGTCCTATTTCATAATGACCTCAGTGTTCGTTTTGATTATTGCATGTGGCATGATTTCATTCTCTTTAAAAGCTGAATAATTAATATTCTCTTTTATTAATAAAAACAATTGTTTACCAACTCACACATCGGTGTATAGTCTGGTGTTAGAATTATTTCCATCATTCTGACCATTGTGAATAATTCAACTATAAATGGGCATGTAGACAAGACCTCCTTTTCAATGACTGGGGGACTCAGTTACACCAGAAGTCCTGCATCACACAGACCCACTGTTCTGTTCTTTGAGGGATCACCACTGTGTACTCTGTAGAAACTGCATTGCCATTCACACCCTGACCAACAATGCAAAGGGACTATTTCCCAGCATCCATCCCAACACTTATTTTCTATGTCTGTCTTATGGTTGGAAGACTGTGGGGTGTTGGTTTTAAGTTGTTGAGAGTTTTTGACTTCTCTATTTCAAAATCCAAACTACACTTGGAGCCTACCTCATTCTGAGTGTTTGCCATGATCATGCCCTACCAAGAGAGGGCACAGGGGTAGTAAGGAGGACATGCTGTTTACGTGTTTAAAATTGTTCAGACAAAACACAAATTGAATTCATAGAAAAGGAGAGGTAATGATATGTGGGGAGCTGAAGAGGGTAGATGCATAAGGAGGGGATGGAGTCCTGCATGAATGTGTACTGTTAACCTGGTCTAATGCCCCAGACACATGGGAAGCAGTCAAGCCTTCTTCTGTTCCAAGCACACGTGTTTAGAAATGATTGACCTTAACCCAAACCCAGAAAGATAAATATGGTCTGTATTCATTTATAAGGGGATATTATCTGTTAAGTAAATGATAAACAAGCTACAATCTATAGCCCAGAAAGTTAGATAAAGAGTCAGAGGGGAGGACACCAGGAGAACAAGGCTCTTACAGTCAACTAAGCAAGGTACATATGAGCTCACAGAGACTAAAATGGCAAGCACAGAGCCTACAAGGGTCTGCACCAGGTCCTTTGTGTGTATATATTTTACACAATTCTTACTACTTCTATGGGACTCTTAGACTGTGAGTACAAATCGGCGTCTGACTCTTGTTCCTGCCCTTGGGACTCTTTTCCTCCTGTTCAGGTGCCATGTCTAACATTGATATGCCAGTTAATTTTATTTTGTCTTGTTTGACTGTTGTCTCATGGAAACCTGTTCTTTTCTTTCTGTTTTTTTTTTCTGAGAAACAGAAAGAGAGTGGTTCTGGGGTGGGGGATGATGTAGGGAAGAACTGGGGGAAGTAGAGATAATGGGAAATTATAATCAGAATATATTGTATGAGAATAGAATCTGTTTTCAATAAATGTGAAAATGGCCTACTTCCATTAAAAGAAAATAAAGAAAAGAAAAAAAGAAAAGGAAAGAAAAGAAAAATGATTGACCTTGACCAGTGTGTACAAAAACTAACAACTGTAGCCCCTCTCCTCCAGGGTAACTGCAACCTGGAGCTGCTCCCTTGTGCAGAGATGCAGACCCAGATCTTTACACAAAATGGTTCTTAGAACACAGAACTGTAACTGAGAGTCAAACAATGGTCTTTGAGGCAAAAAAATAAACCAAAGCTAAGCAACTGTCCTCTTTCCAGTTTCTACCCCAAGATCTCTGTCTTGTGGACTGACTCCCTCTGAAGATTTAATTCACAGATGTTGAGGCTCTCGCTTCATCCTTACTGAGGGGAGGTATAAGCAACAGAGAAAGTCGTTGCAATCTGGAAATGTTTCTCAGGGACATTTCAAAATAAAGATACAGGGTTACCAAAACTAAAAGTTTGAGCTTTAAACAGTCATTCTTGGAGTTTTTTTTAAAGGTATATTTATTTTTACATGTATGAATATTTTTTACCTGGTGCCCTCAGAGACCGGAAGGTGTTAGGTCCTCTGGAATGGAAGCTATGGATGGTTGCCAAGTATAATGTGGACACTGAAAGCTAAACCCAGGTCCTCTGCAAGAGTTGCCACAGATTTCACCATTGAGCCATGTCTCTAGCCCCATCCTTGACTTTTTAAAAAGATAACTTTAGCAAGATCCTTATGCTTCACATAGACAAGTGCCCATTTTAATACTTATATCATAACTTCTCTTTTATTACCAGGAAACTAAGAAAGAATGAATCAGTACAATCTGGTTAAAGAACCAAAATACAGGATAGCAGTCTCCATATTAGAATCAGCAGAAAGCAAATAGATTATTTTAAATGAACACATCCACACATAGCCACTTTGTAATGTCCCTCATTAAAATCAAGAGAAAAATTAGAAAAGCATCTCTTCATATTCAGACCTACCCGCTGACATCTACTCTTCCTCCAGCTACATCTCTAATGAACAAGAACCCTGAAGCTCATGAGAGCAAAGCAGATACATCACTCTTTAATCATCTTCAGCTAATGTGCAAAAGGCTCAGAACATTGTTCCTTAATTTTCACACTGTGCCTAGTTGGCCAGCTACAGTCTTCATGGTTCACTATGCCCCCCCCCACTTATGTGATCATATAGAAACCACAATTGTTTCAAAAGAAGAAATTTCAGCTGGTGAAGAGAGACTCTATAGTGTAACCTCTCTTTATGCCAGCATCAAAATCACAAAGTGTTGAGCCCACGGCACAGACGAGAAATGTTAAAGTCCAGCTAGATTCCTATATCTCAGCAAAATCAACCCATGATCCCACGAGCCAGGATGAGAGTCAGGCTAGCAGAGTAAATGAATATAACCTTTTTGACCTCTGCTCTCAGGAACAAAGCCAAACTACAGGAAAGTCTTACACTTTTTCCCCCAACAGAACCAAAATGTAAAAAAGTGTTGAAGGCTAGTGTGGTCTGCTTATTCTGCTAGCTAAAGTGAGGGTTAAAGGCGGGGGGTAATTATTAATATCATTATCAATTTCCCACAACAATTCTGGAAAATCCATTCTGGCTAAGGAATTGTCAATAATATCTGCTACCATTCACCCTGTGATTACCGTAACAGTCACTTAGGGTATATAATCTACATTATTATCTACAACAATTCCAGAAGTAGGAATTGTGTTCAACTTTTATGAATAATGTGCAGTCATTTGACCCCAAAATATTTAGCTACTAAATGGCAGCGTGGATATTCAATCTTTCCTGACACTGAAACCCAGACTCCTCACCCCATTCATGACACTACCCATCATAATAGGTCCTAAACACAAAGAAACAATTTAATAAAAAAAAAATCTGTTGTCCATCCCATACTTCCACACTGTAGTGGCTCCAGCTATGAAAAGAAAAATCTGTTGAGGAAAAACATGTGAAAAGCTTGTCAGAAAAAAGAGCTATACTTCCTGAAAGGTACTACATGGAATTCTACATGCTCTGAGTTCTGTCTTGATGCGTGTGGCCAAGAATTTTTAGGCAAATAGTCTCCATGTACCATTTCTTAAAATGTATTTTTCTCAGCCTGAAGAATCCCCTTACTTCTTTGTCTTACTTTCCCATAGTAAGCTGTTAATTCCCTTGTCTAGAGCCCAGACTCTCCTTTCTTGAACAGCTCTTAACTTCCTTCCTGCCAGTCTCCTAACACCATTGGCAAAGCTGTTTTCCACGTCTGCCACTTTCCCAGTATACCTTAATGTGAGTTCCCTGTGCTTTTCCATGGATGTACTAATTGCCTAATTGTGGGTACTTCCCTTGAGGAGACCAGCCTGCTCTACCTGTCTGTTCCCTCTCCTACTATAACCAGCTGCTTTACTTATCACCTATTACAGAGGCTATGCTACACCCTCCATCCTAGACAATCTGGCTCCTTAATGTTCCTCCGGATCTCAAAGCTGCATACAGTCTATTCCAAGTCATATTTGCAGAACTGGCTGCTAAGGAGGAAATGCGAGGTTGGCACAGCCTTTTGGACAGAGCTACCTGTCTGTTCACCCTAGGAAACCCCCTTCCACCAAATTATTGCATTTGCCAATTAGAATAAAGCTGAGAGACCATGCCTGATGGATTTGCTATGCAAGCTTTTATCTGGGCAGACAAGAGAGTCTGTATTCTAGGAAGAATAGCATCAAATGTAGAGTAGAAGCTGGTGTTCAATTTATTCAACAGTTTTCTTCCCTGTTTTCAAGTCTATATTTCGAAATGAAAGAACTCTGAGGACGAGAAGATGGTGTGTTCTCACTGAGCAGTATTCTTTTCTATTTTTAGCCATTCCTTAACCAGGCTGCAGAGGATTTGTTAACTTGGGATACGTATGTGTACATCCAGGGAAGCAACCTTAGTGGCACTCTACAGTTCACAAAGGATAATGTCACCATGTGTGTTAAGACACAACATCTCTCAGGCTCTTTTTTCTAGGCCGTATCAGCTGTAAGGCAAGAACTGCCAGTGTCTTTTATTTGTCGCTCAGTAGAAAGTACTTGCCTGAAAAGGAAGACAGCACACATGAGAGCCAAGAGGAGGAGGGAGCCCTGCCAACATCACATGAGCTGTTGGATTCAGCCGTGCCTGTGGACAAAATCATTGCTTGGACTTTCTAGTGATGCAGCCCAATAAATCCATATGCTTTTGTAGCTTAAGCGAGGGTGGTTGGAATATTTATATCACTTGCAGTTCCCTGAACTCTAAATAATAAACAATGTGTAGTTCAGAGTCAAGATGGCTGTGTGAGGCATTTTTCAGAATAGGAAACAGATGGTTCTCTCAAATTGGATAATTTGGGAGCATAGTTTAAATTAAGCTCTGTTTATGAAGGTGTGGGCAGAGTGAACTGGAACCACAGGGTTGGTTGAAGAAGGGCTATAACTACCAATAACACTCAAGGGCAGGGGACAGTTACCTGAACCCAGAACAAGAGATTCATGAAGAAAAAGTAACCCTGGAAGAAAAAAAGGAAAACCAAAAAAACATGCTTGATCTAGCCAAGGTGATAACTAGTTTAAAGTGAGCACATAGGGGAAGTGAAAAACTACCTTTCCTGCCTCATTCTAGTAATCTTCTGCTTAGATGCCCACTGGCCACTCAACTGAAGCTCAAAGGTGCCTCTGACGTGACTCACACAAGTCTGTTTCTTCGGGCAGAGAGATCCAGAGTGATAGGGTGAAACTTGGCCTACAGTTCAAGACAAGGCTACTCAATATGGTCTTTCCCTTCACCCTTGTCCCTTGTCCCTCCTCCAAGTAAAGGGTGCATGTTCTCATTCCAAGAGAGATAAACATAAAATCCTTGGCTTTGGCCTTATCATGGAGTGGCATAGAGTTTCCTTGTGCCATCTTCCAATGTTACAACTGGGTAAAAGCATTGTGACCTATGCTTTCTGTCTCCACAACGGCAACCACTGTGAACTCCCCATGAAGTCACAGTCAAGGATAAGAGAAAGAATGAAGTGCTGTAGGAGTCACAGTGTTCGTGAGCCATCTGCTCCTGTAGGAGACATGCTCAGGCCTGTAGTTGCGAACAGTGCTTCAATATTCTAGTAAAATATTATTGCTTATATTCCCCTTTAAACTCTATGGATCAAGTAATAGTTCAAAATAATGTAAATTTCAAGTCACATAATTGTTCTATAATTTGGAGTGGAGTGTTTAGTATCTGCCAGAGCGTAGTGCAAGCCAGAGTCTAATTTGCAAATAGAAAGTAGATTGTCAGTAAAGAAGGGCATGGAGTTACTCCAGAACCATGACTCTCTGAAACTGTTGATTTTCCAATCCAGTTTGCCAGGGACTCTAAGAACAGCTATGTCTGCCACATACACTTATTTTATTAATAGTTGTGCTATGTTATGAAAGCAGATCTTTCTACATTACAAGCCAAGACCAACTTATAGAGCTCATTATCTCCAGAGATATGAAACAAAATGTGTAACCTCATGGATTATCAATAAATAAGCAAGAAGACAAATATGAATATGCTTATGATCTTCAAATGCTAATGTTGGGTATGTCCATTGTCTAAGGCATGAGTATTACGTAAGTTGTAGCAACTCAGACAGAATATCAGTTTATACTCTCTGGCCCACTGATATTTCAAGATGTTTTTTTTTTATCCAGCCCTCTAGAGTATGTCTATCTTATTAATCATCTGGAGTCCTTGCTACCTCTTTCTTGGCAGTCCCAGGCTGCACATTATTATCATGTAGCAGAAAATGGGGTCATCAACAAAGAAACAAAATAATCAAGACTCATCAGAATCATACTTTAATGCAAGATTCCATCTATCTTTGTACTCCACAAATTTGGTAAAGATTATTCCAGAATTTCATTTGGTTGCCCTGCTCTCCATGGCCTCTCCTGGTACCAATACATCTTTAGTACAGTACTAATGATAGCATTATTCATGGTTACTGCAGAAAAGAAATGATACTAGGGTACATTCAAATTATAATAATTCAGAGGAAGCTAAATAAAAGGATAAGGTGGCGTCTAGAGGAAATCCAAACTGACAGCACATTATTCTAGGTTTCTATCACCCATATTTCAAAAAATGGCAATGAGAGAAAGTAATTGTCGTAATCTAGACGTTGAGAGACAAGTACAGACAGTGATTTTCACAGAGTCTAATATAAGTGTTCCAGGAGAAGGGAACGCTGAGTGCAGACTCTTGGGCAACATAGAAAAGAGAGCCAGTAACTAGAACTGGTAAATAAAAAATAAAGAGTGTTGGGGGGCAGTGTGAGAAAGGGATGGTTAAAGGTATCACAGGATTTGTAGATGTTTGTTCTTACAGAGCGTATGGTTGGAAGATTATAGAAAACAGATTTTATTTTACATTCTAAAGGAGTCACTGAAAACTCTTTAAACTAGTTGGCAATCAGTCCATGGAAAAGATAATGGTGGCTTGAACTTATATGGTTGTGGTGCAGGGTTACAGAATGGTCAGGTTCTGGACATATTTTGGAAAACCAAATCCTTTAGGGACAGATATGGAAGTGAATATGGTTTATGAGATAGAAAGCAAGAAAGGGTAATGTTTGGAGACTATAAGGGCCTTAAGTATTTTGGGACTTGGAACAATGGCTTGGGATTTAAAAGTACTGGCTGCTCTTCCAGAAAGCCACCCATTTCTTACCACCCACTTGATGGCACATACCGTCTGTCCTGGGGGACTTGGGACTCTCTTCTGGCCTCCAAGGCACTACCTGGTGCAGAGACATCCATTGAGACACTACACCCATACACATAGGATTTTTAAAAAGTTTTAAAATATAATGCTTTTGCCATTGACAGAGTTGGAGAAGAAACGGTTGGTAAGAACAAACAGTACTTGTTTTGTACCTGTTAGGTTTCAAGCTAGGAAGCCAAGTGAGCTGTCAAGACGGCAAGCAGGTACGCAGTCTGGAGTCCAGAAAAACAAGTTGTCTAGGTCAGATCCAGCATGCAGGTGGTATTAAAAGTCAGGTCTAAATGTGATCACCTGGGGGGGGGTGGGTGCAAATCAAAATTGTAATTTAGCCCCTGAGCAAATTTCACTCTCTTCTCATTATTCTGAGTATCTTTAAAATGTCCAGAGTCTAGGCTATTTCTCAGTGGGACTGACTACATTAGCTGTTCTCAACCTGTGAGTCAATACACCTTTGGGCATTACATATCAGATATTTACATAACAATTCATAACAGTAGCAAAATTACAGTTATGAAATAGCAATAAAAATAATTTAATTGTTGGGGGGTCACAATATAATGAGCTATTTTAAGAGTTGCAGCATTAGGAAGTTGAAAACCACTGGACTAGATGAAGTAATTGGTTATGGTTGCTAAGAATTATGCATAGCTGACCAAGAACATGGACATAAGGAAAACTACAATCTCTTTTGATTTATTATACATCTTATGTGTTGTGGAGAGAGTGTCTATGTGCATGAATGTGTGTGTGTGTGTGTGTGTGTGTGTGTGTGTGTGTGTGTGTGTGTTTGTGTGTGTGTGTGTGTGAGAGAGAGAGAGTGTGTGTGTGTGCGTGTGTGTGTGTGATAGAGAGAGAGATGAAAGAGAGAGAGAGCGAGAGAGAGAGAGAGAGAGAGAGAGAGAGAGAGAGAGTATTTTGGAAGTATACTCAGGAGTACAAGTGTAAAGACCTAAGATTTAATTTAAGGCAATCTGTTTCAGTATTTGATTGGTTCTATCCATTGGTGCTCGGTGGAGTAATCTAGTTTCTCTTCTATTGCTGTGATAAAACACTCTGAACAAAATCAACTTAAGGGAGAAAATTATTCATTTGACGTACACATCCAAGCCAAAGTTACTCACTGAGGGAATTGGGCAGGAACTGAGAGCTGAAACCAGAAGCAGAGACCTTGGAGGAACACTGCTTGCTGGCTAGCTCTCTCTCTCTCAGGCTTGCTCTCTGTCTTCTGCTTATTTAACGCTTTTCTTCAACCCAGGAAAACCCAACATGCTTAGTGGTGGTATCACCCATAGTGAATAATAAATAATCAAGTATAATAATAAATAATCAATCATAGTAAATAATCAAGGCAGTTCCTCACAGACAGGTCCACAGACCAATTTGATAACAACAATTTTCAAATAACACTATTTTTAGGTGATTCGAGGCTGGGACAACTTGACAATTAATGCTAACTAGAACTTGGGGTCACCAGTGAGAACACATGTGACAGCAAGCACTTCACCTCTCCAAGAATCTTATCAGTAGCAAATAGCTTAGCATTGAGGGATAGAACCCCCTGAGATTTTCCTCAATACGTGCCTGACTGACAGGTCCATCTTTGTTCAGACACCAATTCAAGCATCTTAGCATGAGTGCGAGATTGCGATCATTGTATATTCTGCCAAGAAGATAGCATTTCACAGTCCCTCTCCCTATTTTCCCGCTCTTAGATTCTTTCTAGCCATCCACAATGTTCTCTGGACCTTAGAGGGGATGGTACAAATATCTTCTTTAGGGTTGGGCATCCACTCAACACTTACTCTCAACACCTTGTGTAGCCACAAGGTGCTGCATTTATCACTGTGTACTGGAAAGAGAGGCTTCTGAACAGCCTTTGTCTATGGATATAAACATAAATATGTAGAAGGCAGTTTGACACTGTGTTAAATTAGCTAAGGGAAAGTATTCTGTTCCCCGCTGTCGCCGATCACAATGCTTCCTGTCAGTCCTGCACTGGTGTTTGTCCCCGTCTGCATTGGAAGATAATAAGCTGTGGATATTAAATGGCTTGTCAAGAGTCACAGAGCAAGTCAGAAATTGGCTTTCCTAATTCCAGCCCTGGATTTACTGCCTTGTTTTTTCGCTTCAACGAAAGATCGCCTTAGCACCACACACAGTCCCCACCAAATGTCAGTTTTATACACACTAATAAAACTGGGAGCAGTTTGAAAGCCAGTATTATTTTGAACTCTTGTTCCCAGTGGCCTGTTAGCCTTCAAATTTTGAGTATTATTTTCACATTTTGAAAGATAATGGAGCAAGAGGACAGGAATAAGTCTCAGCTGCAAGTGAAAAAGAATTTTAAGTGGATCAAGCAATACACAGCTGTGAAATCCTTCACTGGAGAGCTGTCAGGACATAGCCGATATTATTTGGGGCTGTGTAGAAGTAACCATGTTCATCTCACTGACTTGATTGAATCTCACAGGAGAGAAGACTATACAGAACCAGACATGTTGGCTTGTGTTCCACTCTAAAATTCTGTGTATGGTCTCCCGAGAAGCTTGGTTTGTTTACTACCATGGGCTATGCCATTTCTTATACCTCGTGACTTGTTGGGCCAATTAAGTAAGTGGTTGCAATTTAAAATATAAGCACAAAACCAATGACAATAAACAAAAACAAAGGAAAGAATACCTGATATTAAGTATGGCCTTAAGCTGGGTACTGTGCCTGGGTACTTGCCTAAGTCTTCATAGCAGCCTCATGGTAAATGAAAGCATTAGTCTACTTACATTAGTCTACAAATAGCTAGTATATTCAAGTGTCAAAAATGCATGAACCTGTGAAGCTCCCATAGCTGGATCATAAACCACCTTCTCAACCACTTACCACTTTGGCTTTTCTAAGTGATGATCCAACTCTACAGAGACCAGGACAGTTAAATGCTACTGAGTCCAAGGTTGCAGTCGAATCCTTAGGTAACTAGAACTTAGGAAGTCCTAGAATTCCATACAATAATTTAGAATGAAGTGTAGGGGTATATTAAAGGTTGGAAGTGTTGTAGTCCAGAAACTGGTTTTGAAGCAGTGATTGTATGACAATTATATTGCACTGTTTAATGAGACATGAATGTATAATTGTATAATGGAATAAACACATTAATATGTCAAATTGTTTATGATCAAAATTTTTATACTTTTTTTCATATCTTGAAAAGTTGTAATTAAATGGCACTATCTGTGTCAAAGTGTGAGTTTGGGAGATGAAGCTGACAGGCAGTAGGAGGGTAACTGTGACTCCATGAACCCTCTGCATCCATGCTGAGAGTAAAGGATTTGTATTTTCAACAGGTGTAAACTGACATGAGGCTCTAATTTCTACTCCTGTCTTTATTTTCTCCTTTATATTCATGTTTTGTCTGCTATCTTCTCTCCTCTCATTCATTTCGATTTCTCTTCTCTTCTCTCCTCCCCTCCTCTCCCCATCTCCTCTCCTCTCTTCTCTTTTCTTCTCTTCTCTTCTCTTCTCCTATCTTCTCTTCCACCTCTTCAAGTTTTTTCTCCTCTTGCAGCAGGCCTCTCTTTATCTTCCACATCATCCATCTGCCCGTCTCTGCCTCCCTTTCTCCTTTCTCTTTCCATCATTCTCACTTGACCCACATAAGGTACTTTAAGTTCCTGACTCCTCAAGATGATAAACATTTATGATTCTACTTCCTTAGAAGAAATTCTCTTCCCAGTCCATCCAAATATCCCAGAGCATCCCCTGATTGTTTTGCATTTTGAGATGGAGTCTCTGCCCAGCTTGGCTGGCTTGGAACTCACTTGGAACTATCATTGAACTTACAATCTTCCTGCTTACTGAATGCAGAGATTACAGCAAGCACAAGCCACATACCCAGCCAGTACCCCCTATTCCCATAACCTACCTGTCTACTTTTCAAGAAAGAGTTGTCTAACTGGAGTGATAATACTCAGCCTGCTACCTGTACTGTGTCTACATGTGTGTAGAATATAAAGCAATGTGCAGGCTTGTTGTAGGTAGCCAAATTCTTGCAGATATTTTCAACCCAGATGTCTGCCTGGCCTCAGTAAACTAACTGCCTTCCCACTGCCTCTCAGAACTGTCTTGCTGCTGAGTGAGCTCAAGCTTCCCCAAGCTAAAACCATCTCTGCTTGAGAAGCTTGTAGTCCAATGGAAAAACATAAAGTTGTGGACAGGCCTGATAAGACAGTTAAAAAAATAAAGGCCATCATGGAGGAGTGGAAACTATGAATACAAAGAAGAGAGACTTAGCTGGATTTGGGCGGTCAGAGAAAGTGCAGAAGAAGGAAGGAAGAGGAAATCAAATTGGAATGGGGAAAAGTACCTATAGAGATCAAAATGTGTTTTTATACATAAAAATCTGCCATTTGCTAAAAGGTGAATTTTGTTCAAGAAATCAAGGAAGATGGTAGAGATAACTCATGAGCAGCCTTGCTTGTTATGTTAAAAGAAGCAAGATCAAGAGACCAGAGGCAGAGCCTGGAGAGAAAGGATTTAGCTTGGCTTAGCCTGAGTCCAGTAGTAATTATAGGGCAGACTCCCAACAGTGTATGAGGAAACAGGTGTCTGTGAGTATGTTGGCACCCAAGGGCCCACCCAGGCTTCAAGGCGTACAGAAGGTGAGTAATTCCTGTCCACGGAGAACAAAGCTCTTTAGATACCTGCCAGGACAAGGGTGGTACTGAATCTGAAGCATTCAGCACTGCCTGCCAATTGGCTGTACCAGAGCATGCAGGAAGTCACAGTGAATATTCTTCATGGGCCAAAGCAGAAAGCACATGAAGAGGAAAGATTGGATGTGGTAGTAATGCCCAAATTATAATTTTAAAAATCTTGGAAAGCCTTCCATCTTCAACCCCCACCTCCATGGGCTAACGCAATGACCACTAAGATTTCAACAAAAGCCCATACAGAGAGCGCCCATCTGATATATTTAGCAATTCTAGCCCAAGAAATGTTTTAGTTGTAGGAACATTTTATTTTCTCAGATTGAGTGTATGAAAACACTGAATTATTAATAAGAAATAAATTGAAGGTGTTATTGTCATCAATGTCATTGAAAGATTGTTTCCCCTTCTGAGCTGCATTACTCCATCTTCTACCCGATTTACAAACACCCAACAATGACGCAACTTACTACCGATAACTGTAGCACGGAAGCAGTCCAAGGTCACACATATCTTGCCACTTAGTAGTCAAGAAAGCAATCGTTCCAGCCTTCAGTTTCAGGGATATTTAAAATTAAAAGCAATTTAGAAAAAAAATTGCTCAAAACAGGCTCCGTGGATGTGAAGTCCCTAAATTTTAATAATTCTGCCTCTCTGTAGCATAGCTGCAGGTCTGGACAGAGAAAATGACTGATTCATCCATTAGGAGGGATGATTATTTAACTGCAAGTTTTAAAATTCCCAATTGAAAAAGAAAAATAGATATAAACACAATGGTGGAAAGAAATAACTACAGAAGCGATACAGAAATACTGACCGAAGGACATTCATCTTGTTCCCAGAGAAGCAGAGACAATCGTTCTTTAAGGTTTCTTGGAATGCCCCTAATATATGAAACAGATTTTTTTAAAATCTGCCTTTTTTAATTTAATTTTTCATATGTTTTAATCACGTTTCTCCTCTTTCAACCCCTCCTCCAAAATTCTCCCCATTTCCCTATCCACCCAACTCTATGTGTTCTCTCCTCCCCCCTCTCTCTCTGTGTGTATGTGCGTGTGTATGTGTGTGTCTGACTGTTTCTCTGTCTTGCTCTCTCTATCTCTCTGTCTCTCTGTGTCTCTGTATCTCTGTCTCTCTCTGTCCCTTTGTCTCTCTGTCTCTCTCTCTTGCTCTCTCTGACTCTCTTTCTCTTTCTCTCTCTCTCTCTCTCTCTTGCTCTCACTTGCTCTCTCTCTCTCCCTCCCTTTCATAAAAGCCTCACAAAAACACAAATATGAAAATGAAGAAACCAAGATACATACACACACACACAATATGCCAAAACAACACAAGATGAAACAAATTTCCACAGAGGTGGAGATAATTAGAGTTCATTTTATACTGGCTATACTCTTAAGCATGGGAGTATATGGGATATACCAATAACACTCCATTAGCGAAAACCAATCTTCCTTTTGTCAGTGGATATCAGTTGCTGAAAGATCCTTGGTTGAGGTGAGACTACCATGTTGTTGAACTCTCCTCCCTACATGACCCATGTTTCTTGAACCAGTGCAGGCCTTATTCACAGCTCCCTGAGCTGTCTCTGTGTGTGTGTGTGTGTGTGTGTGTGTGTGTGTGTGTGTGTATGTGTGTGTGTGTGTGTGTGACTGTGTGAGTGTGTCTGTGTATGTGTCTGTGTGTCTGTGTCTGTGTGGAGGGTAGTTGATGGAGACATCCTTTTAGGACTGAGTATTCCAAATTCTCCCACTCTGCACATTTTCCAGTTGTGGGTCTGTGTATGAGTTTTCATCTGCTATCAGAAGGAGGTTCTGTGATAAGGCTGAGTGAGGCATTGGTCTATGGCTAGAGCAACATATCATTATGAGCCACTGCTATATTGCTTTAGACTAGAACAATAGCACTGGGTTTCACCCTAAGGCCATGATCTGTGTAATCTCAGATTTTTTGTCGCTTTAGCAGTGTCAGGTATGGATTCCATCTTGTGTAATGGGCCTCAAATCCATCCAAAAGTCATTGGTGACTCCCATAACTTTTGTGCTAACCGGATTTTTAAGGCAGAAAAATGAAAAATATAATCCACCAGTTGGACAATCCCTATTTTGGTTACTCACAGGTTTAAAGCCACAGGGACCCAGACTGCAGAACCTACCACTATTACCTATCTCTATTTCTATCTCTCTTTCTCTCATCCACTCTCCATCTCTTGCTCCACTCACCCCCTCTGGAAAAGAAACAGTTTCTTTATTTTATACTGCAAAGAGACTTAGTATTATAATTTCAGCCCAAAGGATGTCTTTTACTATCTACATGTCAATCTTTGAAAAAAAAAAAAAGGGTGAGGGTTCAGCTCAATGTGAGTCATGGCTTTTCCACTGAAATAATCCATGTGGCTAAAAATGTAAGGTGCCAGAGTGGCCCATGCACATCACAGTAGCAAAAATGGAGTCAAGTGTGCTGTTACTCAAAGGCCAGACATTGGTCGATGATATGTCTGGAACTATAAAGGCTGTTTTTCAAGGAAAGAATTTCTGGACAAACAAAAAATTAGGTCTATTTTTATTGCTTTATTGTTCCTTTTTATGTTTTCTTTCTCTTTCATCCTAACAAAATCATACTTCTAAAACATTTTCTACATTCATTTATATTTCCAGAAAATTATTCAGTAAACTTGTGTTGGATAGAAGAAAAACAAGAAAGAGGAAACCGAAAGAAATCACCATGATTGACAGCAGCAAAATGAGGTGTATAAAAGGGGCTGTATTCTTATGGGCTGTACTATTGGCTAGTGAGTTACTGACTGGAGTTGCTAGGAGTTTGTATGTTTAAGAAGGGGCAAGATATGCTAAAAGGCTGTCCTCATGTATGAGAAATATAATCAATAGACACCATTCAAAAGCAAATTTATTCAGCTATACTTAAATTGCACATTGCTGAGTACTCTTACTTCATTTGTGAACAGAAAATATAAATGGCCCCTTATGGCTAGGGAGCAGAAGTCTCTTCACTTTGTAGAAAGTTAGACCTTAGGTTGTTTGCTTAGTGCCTAGTGAGGGATGGGTGCTATTTTATTCACACTATAGAAAGTGATGGTCTTTGTCCTACCTTACACATGCAAACTTGAAGCCCAAAGAGGGAAAATAACTTATCTAAGGTTCTGTAAGTGAAGGCAGGCTGAGGTTTAAGTCTGTAGGAGTAGTTCTGATGCTAAGGTCCTGTTCCTCAGTTGGTTCTTGAGCTATCAGGAAAGATGCCAGAGGCTAATTGCTGGGCAGAAGGAAAGAGGCAGGACTTCCAGGTCCCTGTAGAGAAGGAGAGGAGACACAGGGAAAGGAGAGAGGTGTTTTTTGTTTTGTTTGTTTGTTTGGTTTGGTTTTTTTTTTACCATGCTTCAGAGGGAGAAAAGGTGAGCAGCCATGTGATATCTTGAGCAGAGTAACCATAGGCCACTTAAGTTGAGGGCAGACTTAGGGTGCTAAGCTAAGAGTTTTGGGAAGGGCACTCTAGCTGCAGTAGATTAGAAGTGCCCAGCAATTGAGGCAAGAAGAAAAGTTGAAATTGGACAATGTGTGTGTGTGTGTGTGTGTGTGTGTGTGTGTGTGTGTGTGTGTGTGCGTGTGTGTGTGTGCAGGCGTGTGTCTATGTCTGTGTTTTTCATACATGGATCTAATATTCTCTTCTATTCTCTCTGTGGAGGCTGGTAGTGCAGTCAGCCCAGAGCTTAAAGCAGGGTAGCAAAAACTACATGCTACAAAAGCCTAGGGTTGTTAACAGTCTAGACATCTTCCTTTATTAAGTAGCTCAATACACTACCACCATGAAACATAAAACTGTAGTCTCAAACCCATCACTACTTTATCAAATATTAAGATCCTAAAAACCATAAAAGACCTTTACTGGGCGCTGCACAGAGCATTGAAGGAAAACTGTTCTTCAAATGCTGTGCACTCATTTTAATACTGTTTCTAGTAGAGTTCTGTTACAACATTCAAAGTACATTTCCATAGAAAAATGGGGCCCAGGGCATAATAGAAACATTCCTACTCAAACAGAACTCTTTAAAAAATCATGCCCCAGATGAAGTTAATGCACAGTGATAAAATATTCATGCACACCATGTCACACCATTCAAACAGCACGGAAGTCATATTTATGAGAAAGCAAAAAACAAGATACCATTACCTTAAAGGTCCTCTTCCGTAAAATCCCTTTTCTCAGGATTTCATGGGGAGGCTCCACTATCTGATACAGCTGTGTTTCAAAACCTAAGATGCTGCTAGCTTCAAGAAAGAAAGAAATTTAGTTCTACTGCAGTGAGCAGAAAGAAAGAAAAATCCAGAGATAGAATTATAAATTAAAACCTGGGAGATGGCTTTGTGGATAAGGTTCTTGGTGGACAATCATGGAGGCCTGAGACCAAATTTCCAGCACACGTTTTAAAAATGGGTGCAGCAGGGTACATTTGTAACCCCGATATTCAGAGTGGCAGACAGATCCTGAGAGCTGGTTGTCTGCCTAGCCAGAACAAACTCCTAGCTCCAGGTTCATTGAGAAACCCTGTCTCAAAAAGTAAGACAGAAGCGATAGAGGAAGACACTTAGTGTTGATCTCTGCTTTCCATACATGCACACCTAGGCCCATTCACACAAATATACATGCATACACATGTGCGTGCATGCACACACATATATCCACATACACAAGGGTGGGGAAAAGGGAGAGAATTTCAAACAAATTTAAAAGAAATTGATTGGCAGAAATACAGGCCACTGTATCTGAAAGGCAACTGCCAGGAGTTCCCAGACAGCATGTCAAGTGTTCTCCCTATTTTAAAAACCCATAGACTGTTGTATTTTAATGTTCAGAAGCAGGTAGAACATTTATACATTCCTTTTTTTTTTCACGACTTAAGGATCAGGAGAGGCAAAAAATAATGTGTCCAGTGGAGCAGAGCCAGTTAGGAAGACAGGCACAGAGCCTGTGTCTAAGGTTTAGTTTTAGAAAGTGAAAACTATATTTCAAATAGATAAGTTCTGTAAGCACCATTAACAAGCTAGATACTATAGATTCTACAACAACTTTTTTTTTTCTTTTTGTCAAAGCACTAATGTGAAATGTTGTCTGGTGGAAAGTTGCCTCTGAAGAAACTTGAACCCAGGAGAACAAAGTTGTTTGGTGAATCTATAAATAAAAGTTCAAATTAAATCTAAAGAGCTCACAGTCCCCAATAGTAGAATTTGGTGAAATTAGTTGCTACCCAGATAAGGCAAAGGAGGCAATGGAGGAGGATTCAGAAGAGCAAGGATATTATTAGCAAAATACTTCTTTATAGAACTGTGCCAATTGGCACAGGATGCATAGGGACCAATTTGGACTTGAAAATGAGAAAGGATCAAAGAACCTTGGAAAATGGGAGCAAAGGAGAAGGAGCCGAGAGATGAATCCACGCAGAATAACTCATTTTCCTATGCTGGCAGCTCTTCCTCACCAGAAGAACTCATCTGTCAATGGCCATGTCCAGCAAGGGCATAAAAAATGAAACGCTTCTACGGTGCTGCCAAGCTACATTTAAGAACTAGAAATCAAACCACTCTGACAATACTCTTGGGGACGTGAGGTTGCAAGAGTCAAGTAAGCCCAGAGCTGGGGTTTCCACTTGGTCCTCTCTGCCTTGGCTGTGTTTCCCACACAGCCTGTAAATGAGACATCGGAGGGGGATCACAGAGTAAACGGATATGTCCTACACTACGTTCCTTACATTTGGAAAGTTGTTTTTTTTTTTTTAAATCATTGCCATCGGTTTTTATTATTTAAATCATGCGCAATTTCATGTTAGAGTTTGACACAAGGCCATTTTCCATTTTTGTTGCCAGTATCAGAACTTGGTGAGCCGCCACCCTGAGCGAGTTCCGCACTACTTCCCTGCTATCTACAATGTGACCCAGTTTTGATGAGAAGGGAGATTGCGATCCTTAGCTGCAGCTGCTGGGTGAAGCTGTTTGCCAGACGTGGGAAGTTGCTGACCCTTGTGGAAACTCACAAAGCATGAGTCAAGTGTCTGGTCCCTAGCAAGGGAGCCCGGTGTTGAAAAGAGTAGAAGGGTAGTTGGAAGGTCAAATTAAAGGGACAGAAGCACATCTGCCCATCAGGTCACCAGCGTGGAACAAAGCACAGCCAGACACTGAGATGGCCCTGAGGCCCAGCATCTCCACACACTTGCCTTGGGAAAGTGTGATGACTTCAATGAGCACTTAAACACGGGGCTACAGCTTACCACTTGGAGCTACTACAGGATGGGAAAGTATCTATGAGAAAGTCACTTGTGAAATTCTCCATTGTTAGCGTACCACCTCCCATGCACATACAACATACACACAGAATCATTTCAGTCTGATGAATATTAATGCACTTATCTAATATAACTGAAAATAATCTCACATTAATATGATACATTCTACCAGTCTGAATAGATGTGAAATGAACTTGGTTTTTATGACAATCATTGTGGTGTATCTTCATTGGGACTAACCACAAAGTCATTATGAATCTCTCTACCATATTTCAAGGGCTGGTCAGAAAGTGAAGTAGAGATAGAGGAACAACTCCCAAGGTCTAATTTCCTCACCTAGTGCTTCAATATCCATCTAAAGATAGAAAATTCCTATAAAGTGAAGTATGGGCTACCATCATCTCTAGAGGCATCTAAAATAATTAAGTGCATAGAAACAGGAAGCATAATACAGTATGGGGTTGCTGTTAAGTGGGCACAGAGTTTATTGGGATGATAGGAGTTTAGCTGGTGATAGTTACTCAGCAGTAAATATAACAGTGGTAATGTAGTTTCATGCTTAAAATGATGAAAATGGTAAGTTTTGTTATTTGAAATATATTTTATCCCAATTTGTGTGAAGGGAAATTTTACTTTAGAACACTTAACCATTTCATATTGAATAATTGATTTGATTGAGGCTATTTCACAAATAATTGTTAGACATATATATAGTACTTAGTATGCACAGTGCTGAATACAAAGGATTTAGTATGCATAGTACTTTTATAAATATCAATCTTTATAAATAAAAATTTACAATGATCAATCAATTGTTTCTGATATAATGAAACGTAGCTAAACTGCACCTAAGCACAACATCACCCACTGAATGAAAGAGACACAATGTCTTCAGATATACTGAATTCCAAACTCTATAAAACTCACAAGTGTGGGGGGAGGCATGATAAGTAAAATGAATAAAACAATTTGAGACAAAAGTCAGAATAATATTTAGACTACACATTTTACATCCAAAATAAGTGTATGCATAAGAAAAACCATTATGAAATGGTTTGGTATTCCGAGTAAATTAAAAAAAAAAACTAAAGGGAATTTTAAGGATTTATAGATATAAAACATAGTTTAAAACATACATGCAGAAAACTATTAACCTTATACTGCCATTTCTAGAAGTAGATAAATATTAAAAGGTAAAATATAAGAATCAACGTTTCTACAAGAAAATCAAGAAGGAAGACCAGCTCGTGGATACTTCATTCCTCCTTTGAATAGGAAACAAAATACTCATGAAAGGAGTTACAGAAACAAAGTTTAGAGCTAAGACAAAAGGATGGACCATTCAGAGACTAACCCACCGGGGATCCATTCCATAATCAGTCACTAAACTCAGACACTATTGCATAGGACAGCAAGTGTTTACTGGAGGGACCCTGATATAACTGACTCCCACAGAAGTGGATGCTCACAGTCATCCATAAGAGGGAGCACGGGGCCCACAATGGAGAAGCTAGAGATAGAACCCCAGGAGCTGAAGGGGTCTGCAACCCTAGAAGAGGAACAACAATGTGAACTAATCAGAACCCCCAGAACTCGTGTCCCAAGCTCCATATGTAGCAGAAGATGGCCTAGTTGGCCATCATTGGGAGAAGAGGCCCCTTGGTACTGCAATCTTTATATGCCCCAATACAGGGGAAGACCAGGGCCAAGTAGGAGTGGGTGGGCAGGGGAGCAGGGAGGGGGGAGGGGCAGGGGATTTTCGGGATAGCAGTTGAAATGTAAATTAAGAAAATATCTAATAAAAAAAAAAGAATCAATGTTTCTGCTACTCAAAAAGACTAAGGCTCTTCAACTGAGCTAGTACCATGAATTAAAGACAGGATCCAACCAGATCTGAGAAAATTCCTGGTGTTGTATACCAACTGGAAGAAGGGTTGGCAAAAAACAAAGAGACCTAATGCAGATTGAGTGGATTCTTTGATAAAGAATGATTCAGTAACTAAATCCCTAAAAGCAGACTCATTCCAGATTTGACAGTCACTACAGTAAATTGAATGAAATTCTGCGAGTCTCCAAATGATATTTACCAAATAAATGGTAGTACTACATTGTTTCCTTCTGCAAAATAGATAGTGTTGACACAAAAATGCATAATTCTAATCCAAGCCCTTCTCCTTTTAATGTTCAATGCTTGCTGAAAGCCTTCCATCTTGTGTGTGTGTGTGTGTGTGTGTGTGTGTGTGTGTGTGTGTGTGTGTG
>LR752399.1:0-11074 GCA_902729485.2 Mus minutoides | reverse complement strand
CTCACAGCAGCTCTGGTTGCTACATAAGAACAAGCCAGCTGATATTCTGGCATAGAAAAGAGTCCTACCTCCTAACTGAGGAGCTGTGGACAGTTGGAGGGAAAGTCAGAATACTTTAAGGCAGCAGTTCTCAAGCTGTGAGTCATGACCCTTACAGGGTTGCATATCACATTTCTTGTACATCAGATATTTACATTATGGTTCATAACAGTAACAGAATTATAGTTTTGAAGTAGCAATGAAATACTTTTATGGTTGGGGGTCACCACAATATGAGGAACTATATTAAAGTATTACAGCATACAACAGGAAGGCTATGAACCGCTGATATAAGGACATAGCTCCTGGTAAGCTGCCTACACAGATGTGGATGTATATAAATAATACAAACTGAAATCCATGAGTGATTACATTTTTTTAAAGGAGGTCAGAAAATTGAAGGGATATGAAAGTGGGAGTGGATCTGAGGGGAGATAAGGGGGGCTTAGGGTGAATGTGGTTAAAAAGTACTGTATGAAATTCTCAAAAACTAATTAAAATAATTAGTTAAAAACAAGCAAAAAAAGAAAAGAAGATGGTGTTAAACATCTAGTCAGATATACTTCTCAATAACATCACATTCAGATCATAACCTAACATAAAAATAACCTCAGTATTTTATGAAAATATTTCAATATTTTCATATATTGAACTCTCTAGTGTGATGTAGTCAGGCTGTCTAAATGTTTAAGTGATTGCCTTCTTTTATGTAGATATTTGTATTAAGCAATACCATTGCACAACTACTGGCCAGGATCCTAGCTAGATCATAACTTTGATGGTTCAAAAATAATATGTAAATTTAAATGTCTCTTTGCTTATCACCTTCTTGCCGCTATCGTTCTAAAAGATGTAATTTTGTTTCTTAGCTAATACATTAAATGAATGAAAACATATGGTATGAGATTTGCCTTTATAAGTAAACTTGGAAAGGGTAACCAGAAATCTTTAAGTGGGTGCTGAATTAACTATAGGAGGAAGTGCATTCAAAAAGGCAAGAGGTAGTATTACCTGTGCAGACATATAAATATACAAAGTGTTTAAAAACAAGGTTTGAAAATTCTATGTATACAATCAAGCACAACCCAGAGCCTTTCCCTACTAACAAACGTACATGCTTTAGAATGGTAATGAAAAAAAAAAAACCTGCAGAATTTCAGAACACAGGAAAAATGGTCATCGAGGCTAATCTCCTTATGAAGACTGGCAGTAAGCAATAGATCATTAAAAACAGCCTGAACATCTGGGAGACCTTGCATTTTTTCTAAGGGCCATAAACCATGGCCAGTCTGATGGCCATTCTGAATCAGACACTTCTTCTCACCACTCATCCATTGATCCTATTTAGACATGTATGTGCACATGCTTTTGCATGTGTGTGGAAGCCAAAAGTCAATATACCCTATCTTTTGAAACTGGGTCTATGTCTGAAACTGGAATTCACCTATGGACTAGACAAGCTGGCCACTGAGTACCAGACATCTGCCTGTCTCCATCTGCCCTGACCTGGACGTATGCAGACATTGCCAAACCCAGATTCTCACATGGGAACAAGGGATGCAGACTCAGGTCCTCAGGAGTGTGGTGGTAGGGCCTTTACCAGATCCTATATTTGGACTTCTTTACCACCAGCAAGTCTCTTACTCTCAAATGATTTTTTTAGACATGGAATTCTGGTCATGCTCCAATAAAGATGAGAAAGACCTATGGCACAAATCTGTGCACTATTGCCTGAGAAAACTCAAAATGCAATGACTGGTTACCTCTCAGATGCGGCTCTGGTTTGTGGGCAGCAGCAGCAGCAGCAGCAGCAGCAGCCTCGCCAGCAGCAGCAGCACCAGCCTCTGCACCAGCCATTGCAGCCACCACACTACCTGGTGCAGTCACACCAGCAGCAACGGCAGCAGCCACCGCCACCCCCACCGCCACCAGCAGTACAGCCCTTTACTTTATCAACTTCTTACTAATATCAATGCCCCAAGATCCTTCCCACTATCACTGATAGCCATCACCACTCTGCAGAAGTACATCCTCAGGAAACTCCTCTGTCTGTCCTGTTCAACTCAGTCACATTGCTAATTATCAATAATATGCCAAAGAGCCTGCAAGGACCAAAGGGTGGCCACCAGTTCCAAACATGGTATTTATTATACCACAGGTCCTGGTCTAAACACTTTAAATGTTACCTCACTCTGCCATTGCAACTCTCCTGAGGAAGTATTGTCACTATTCATATCTAAGTCGAAAACGTGAAGCCAGGTTAAAATAACTCATCCTGCTTCACGTACTTGGGAGTAAAACTGACTCAGACAGAGCTATGTTCCTAACGTAGTATGGCGTGCTCTCTTGTGAAAATAGGAAGCTTCTGGAAGATTATTCTAGAAGAACCAAAGGTATGAGTAACTGTCCTACGGAAGTCTCTCATGGGGCAAGAAGCAAATGAAAGCCTTCCAGTACTCACCTGCCTGTGTGCTACAAATGATGAATTGTCTGCTGCGTATCTGTGCATATATATAAAATAAATTAACGTTTAATACCTTCATACTTCCAATGAAAACCAATCTATTTTCAAAGCGGATTTTTAAAGGAATTTTTTAATAATGGAATAACATATCAACTGAGATGTAGTATTTCAAAATGAATCTTGAACACTGTAAGAATTTCATAGAGAACAGAAGCCAAGTGAACAACTCAGTAACCCTCGCATCCTCAACATTTCAGGTGACTTATTTTTAATTACTTTTAATCCCTGCCACCTGTATTATGCATCTGTTATCACAGGTAATCAAAACTTGGCAGTAAAACTATTTTTGCTTTCCGTGCAACTCAAAAAGGATCCAAGAGATACAGACACCAGTAAACCCCGACTCAGGCCACCTCTGAGAACAGTTCATCTACAGAAAAGTGGGAAGGTGAGGAAAAGCCAAAAAAGACTTCTGAAATGCCTTAAGGAGGGACTGAACTGTGAACTGTTAAGGGACTTGTTTTCAACATGCTTAACGCTGCAAGCCTTTAAATACATCTCCTCATGTTGTGGTGACCCCCTAACCATGAAATTATTTTTGCTACTCCATAACAATAATTTGGGTACTTTTACAAATCGCAGTGTAAATATGAGTTTTCCGATGGTCTTAGGTAGCCCACAGGTTGAGAACCCTTGGGCTAGAGTATTAATTGCAAACCTGCAAGAGAAAAGCATCTAAAAGAGCAGATGGAGGAGAGGGAGCCAAGACACATGGATCCTGCGGAAAAGAAGAGATCGCGTGGCATGCGGAGAAGTTGGAGCATCATGTGGGCCACTGTGCTGTCAGCAGTGCCGAAAGACAGCTAGGGTTAGAACTGCGAGAATTCATGCCTTTCTCTAAACAAAATGGATCCCTCCAAATGCTGGGTGAAAGTCAGAGAGATGAATATCTGTGCTCATTTTTGCTACGCAGCTCCTTTTTTGAAAGTGAAAAGAATCTATGCAAACCAATTGCCAAGAACACTAACCATGTAGTCCTTCCTTCCCGGAACTTTTACTGAGGGAAAACCAATTCCTTCTTAGTGATGTGGTATGTCTAGGCAGAGGCAAGTTCTGAAGCTCTTTACAGTGTGGCCTTAGGTGGGTCTTATCCGTTTCTTTAGTGAAAACACCAGGCAGCTAGCCCTGTGGCTGACCATGCTGTATTACACCGCTCTGTAGAGGAGGTTCCTTGGGGGAGGTTCAGAAAGCCTGAAACTTGTATATGCCCTTTGCATGTATCTGGGCTTCCACAAAAGCTTTTGCTTGAAGAAAGTGTTCTAAACTCTAAAAGGAAGCAAAAGACAAAAAACACCTGAATATAGCTCTGCTAGTGTCCCTTAAGACCTCACGTTTCACTCACCCATGCTGCCTCTTGATCACAGCTACAAAAGTGTTTCCCATTAACACTGGCATGTGCACACTATCTGGTTCCGGTGGTTTTATAAGTATGTTTGATTAGCTCTGACATGGTCCCCATTTTTTTTAGTTAACAGTATGTATTATATTATTCTCATATTTGCTTCTGGATGCATAGTCAAACAAATAAATGCCATCCATAAACGGTGTAATGTAACACAACCCACATAGAACCTTCTATGGAAAATACATTTCCCAACACTGTCATTATCACAGCTGTTTTTAATATCCTGGAGAAAGCCTGCACTTATGCAGTGGGGCAGGTAGCAGATTTGCCAAATCCCCTGTCTTGCTCCATTGGTCTTCAAGCTTGTGGGTCACACTAAGGTGTCTAGTCAGTAGAATGACCTGCAGGAAAAGAGATGCAAACATTAACTCACACAGGTGAGAGGGTCTTTGGAGTTCCTCAGCATTTTAGTGACTTGAGCCTATAGGATTGCTTTTCCCCAAATCCAGAGAAAAGAACAGTTCCACGGAGAGGTACAGATCTGATCCTAAGCAAGGCTAAATCGCAGGTGAGACTGGGACTCTAAAGACAGGAATTCCTCACACTGCCTGCCCTTAACTCCCTCCCACCCTGACCCCCAGGAGCAGTGCCTTTGTGTTTCTGGCCATCTCTTGGATGGCTCTGAGACAACCCACTCAGGCCAGGCTTTCTTCCCCAGAATTTCTGGTTGTTCTGTGTATTGATACCCATCTCTCTTGACAAGGCAAAGTCTACTTAGTGCGTCACTCTTGCTTAGAAGCAGTCTCCATTTTGCAAATGAGTATCAGTTCATGAGAATTCATTTTTCTAGATTCTTAGGAATCTTGAAATATACCTTCAGGGGAATTGACCTTCCTAAGACAGTATGTGCTGTGAGACAGAGCCAGTTAACTGATTCTTCCCACCCAACTAAGAAGAAAACTTTAGCGAAAATAGGAAGATGCTAGAAAAATCTGGATATGTGCTTTATGTTGGATTCAGTAAGAATAGTTTTAGAAGATTGAACTAAGCTAGAATATATTAAATATATGTATATAAATATATAATATATAATATATAATTATATTTACATATAATTTATATATGCAATTATATATAATATAATGTATTACAATGTTATTATGTAATATATAATATGATATATAATATATATGAGTTGTAATATATAACATATGATTAATACATAATACATATTGTATGATGTATATGATATAATATATGTAATATAAGATATATAATTTATAGTATATAATATATATGAATATATAATATATGATGATATGTGATGTGATATATATTCAATATGCAATGTCATAGGTCATACATCATATATTATATACTCTATATTATGTACTGTATATCATATATCACATAACATATATTCATAACAATAACATATGATATTGCATATCACATATTGCATATACATGTTAAATTTAATATAAATATATGTATATAAATGTATATGCACATGTAAAGTATATAATATATTATGTGTAATATATATTACAATATATATAGATTTATAAATGTGCATGCACACATGTGTACTATAAAGACAAGCATAAGTATATTCAACAAATTACAAAGGATATACAATAAAGCTCTTACCTGGATTTCTAGTTCCTCATTCTAAGAGTCTGAAAGCACAGTCAGATACAACTGAGAAGATGAATTCTTTTCTAACTGTGTCTGGATTCATCCTGGCCGTCTATTTTTCAGGTGTCAGTTCAACTGTCATCATCTTCACTGTTGTGTGATCTGAAATGACCTGGTCATCCTTGATGATGTTGTCTAAGCTAGTCCTTGGCCTGATTTTTCTTACTGTTTCATTTATAGTGTTTGTATTGTAGCTCAGAGTCTGTTGTTATCTATGTGTAGAATAGAAATTCCTGCACGGTCTGTTCATGCTTTATCATACCAGGATCAGCAGAGACTAAGACACACTTGATAAGATTGTGAGTGACTGGGGTTGGCATACTGGTTCTGCCAGCACTTAGTATATCATGCCTTTGAAGTTATTCTATCTAGCTAGCTAACTAGCTATCTATCTATCTAGCTACCTATCTTTCTCTCTTTGGTTTCCTCATCCTTAAAAAACTAAGGACAACAAATGCAAGTTCTTTCACCGAGCTATTGTGGAGGTCAACTAAAATAGCATGTAAAAGCATTGGCAAACAGTGTTTTTACTCTCATATTAAAAAAAATAGTAAATAAGGTACCACACTGGCATCAAGAAACAAATGTATTAATAAGGGCACTTCTAAAGATGGCATTGGACTGGGTGAAAACTCTAAACAAAGGCATATCTGTATTCACATCAATTGTTGTGTGAGCCACGTATAATTACAACTTGGTGAGTAGATCCCTCCAGCTCCACTCAGGAATCGGTTCCTAACCAGTGAGCTAGAACTAACTCTATGAGGCAGAACATAACATTCACTTGCAACTGTAATGATTTAATCGCTCTTCATTTTCTTACCTCAATAGGAAAAGGGAAACAAAACAGGAATAAATTTGTAATAAAAGAGAATCCACATTGAAGGGTTATGTGAGAACCACGTAACATTTATGAAAGGTAGTTTGCCTACAGGAGTTCTACTGGGTCTGGGAATAACACATTTACATTTGTATTCAGTTCACTTGATGTCTCCTGGAGAGAGGCTAGGGAAGTATTATACTCTAGAGATATACCTGGGCATATAAAACAAAAGAGATCCCTTCTCAAAGGGCGCAGATCAGGATCAGTTGTTCTGTATACTAAATAGACAGTGCTGTGACACCCCAGAAGGCAAGGAGCCATTTCAGGGGGTCTAAAGCCAGATGAGATGAGATGTCTGTGAGGGCTTTCTGAATGCCTCCTCCACACTTGCTTGGAGACTGACCTTGTGATCAGGAGTGGTTCCAGCACATCAGAAGTTCACAGAAATTAATCTGGAGCTCTGGCACCTGTCTGAGGTACACCTAAGCTGGCCCTGAGACATTCAAACCTCAGAGAAAGCCAAACCACACATGTTGTATTCCCATTTGTAAGCTGACCCTAGGCCCAGCTGGGCTTCTCGGAAGCCTCCTAAGCTGGAGATTCAGAGCCAGGATAAACCACTGGGTTTTCTTGGAATGTCCATTAGCTTCGCAGTAACCTCTTATCTTCCTACAGAAATGTTATTCTTTGATCACGGACCAGTTGAAATCTCTTCACCCCTGAACTACCTTTGAATGCCTGTCTGTGCCTATCTTCCTGTCTTGCCACACTCTGGCCTCATACATTTTTTTTTTAAGTCACAAAATCCATATTTGTGTCTTGGTTGGTTAGAGGTTAATTCTGATTTATCTTTAATACATTGCTTATAGGGGATGTTTGGGCTCCCATTCCAGGTTCAGACTCTGGGAACAAGACCTAAACTGGGAATGAATATATTATTGGCAAAGAAGCATGCCCTGTATTGGGGGGAAGGGAAAAAAGTGTGCAGATCACAAACATATCTGTAGAATAATTTCAGCCCCCTAAGGAAGTCTCTTTATCAGTGTTCCTGGTGCTATGGAAAACTACTCTGACAAAAGCAGCTAAGAGTGGAGGGACCATTTGAGCTCTTAGTTTTGAGATGACAGTGACCATGGACTGGAAGCCATAGCAACAGGACCTTGACGATAGTCACGTGTCAGTAAGCCAGAAAAGTGTCTGGGTTTGGTGATTGTATATGGAATGGCAGTCCCTGCTCCAAACTTTGTCTCTGTAACTCTTTGCATGGATATTTTGTTTCCCCTTCTAAGAAGGATCAAATTATCTACAATTTGGTCTTCCATCTTCTTGAGTTTCATGTGGTTTGTGAATTGTATCTTAGGTATTCCGAGCTTCTGGGCTAATATCCACTTATCAGTGAGTGTATACCATGTGTGTTCTTTTGTGATTGGGTTACCTCACTCAGGATGATATTTTTTAGTTCTATACATTTGCCTAAGAATTTCATAAAATCATTGTTTTTAATAGCTGAGTAGTACTCCATTGTGTAAATGTACCACATTTTCTGTATCCATCCCTCTATTGAGGGATATCTGGGTTCTTTTCACCTTCTGGCTATTATAAATAAGGCTGCTGTGAACATAGTAGAACATGTGTCCTTATTACATGTTGGAACATATTCTGGATATATGCCCAAGAGTGGTATTAGTGGGTCCTCGGGTAGTATTGTGTGCAATTTTCTGAGGAACCACCAAACAAATTTCCAGAATGGCTGTACCAGCTTTCAATCCCAACAGCAATGGAGGAGTGTTCCTCTTTTTCCACATCCTCACCAATATATATTGTCACCTGAGGTTTTGATCTTAGCATTCTGACTGGTGTGAGGTAGAATCTCTGGTTGTTTTGATTTGCATTTCCCTGATGACTGAGGATGTTGAACATTTCTTTAATTACTCCTCAGACATTCAGTATTCCTCAGTTGAGAATTCTTTGTTTAGCTCTGTACCCCATTTTTAATAGGATTATTTGGTTCTTTGGAGTCAAACTTCTTCAGTTCTTTGTATATCTTGGATATTAACCCTCTGTTGGATGTAGGATTGGTAAAGCTCTTTTCCCGATCTGTTGGTGGCCTTTTTGTCCTATTGACAGTGCCCTTTGCCTTACTGAAGCTTTGTGGTTTTATGAGGTCCCATTTGTTGGTTCTTGACTTTACAGTATAAGACATTGGTGTTCTGTTCAGGAATTTTTCCCCTGTGCCCATACCTTCGAGGCTCTTCCCCACTTTCTGCTCTATAAGTTTCAGTGTCTCTGGTTTTATGTGGAGGTCCTTGATCCACTTGGACTTGAGCTTTGTACAAGGAGATAAGAATGGATTGATTTGCATTCTTCTACAGGATAACTGCCAATTGAGCCAGCACCATTTGTTGAAAATGCTGTCTTTTTTCCACTAGATGGTTTTAGCTCCTTTGTCAAAGATCAAGTGACCATAGGTGTGTGGATTCATTTCTGAGTCTTCAATTCTATTCCATTGATCTACCTGTCTGTCGCTGTAACAGTACCATGCAGTTTTTAGCACAATTGCTCTATAGTACAGCTTGAAGTCAGTCATGGTGATTCCACCAGAAGTTCTTTTGTTGTTGAGAATAGTTTTAGCTATACTAGGTTCTTTTTTTATTCCAGATGAACTTGTAAATTGCCCTTTCTAACTCTGTGAAGAATTGAGTGCGAATTTTGATGGGGATTGCATTGAATCTGTAGATTGCTTTCAGGAAGATGGCTGTTTTTACTATATTAATCCTGCCAATTCATGAGCATGAGAGATCTTTCCATCTTCTGAGACCTTCTATTTCTTTCTTTAGAGACTTGAAGTTCTTATCATACAGATCTTTCACTTGCAAAGTTAGAGTCACACCAAGGTATTTAATATTATTTGTGACTATTGTGAATGGTATTATTTCCCTAATTTCTCTCCCAGGCTGTTTGTCCTTTGTGTAGAGGAAGGTTACTGATTTGTTTGAGTTAATTAATATCCAGCCACTTTGCTGAAGTTGTTTATTGGGTTTAGGAGTTCTCTTGTGGAATTTTTGGGGTCACTTAAGTATACTGTCATATCATCTGCAAATAGTGATAGTTTGACTTCTTCCTTTCCAATTTATATCCCTTTGATCTTCTTTTGTTGTCTAATTGCTCTGGTTAGGACTTCAAGTACTATATTGAATAAGTAGGGAGAGGGTGGGCAGCCTTGTCTAGTTCCTGATTTTAGTGAGATTGCTTCAAGTTTCTCTCCATTTAGCTTGAGGTTGGCTACTGGTTTGCTGTAGATTGCTTTTACTATGTTTAGGTATGGGCCTTGAATTCCTGATCTTTTCAAGACTTTTTTTTTATCAAGAATGGGTGTTGGATTTTGTCAAATGCTTTCTCAGCATCTAATGAGATTATCGTGGGTTTTTTTTTCCTTTGAGTTTGTTTATATAGTGGAAGATATATAGTTTATATAGTCCAAGATCTAGACCAATTCAATGGTGCAAACCACATTGGGAATGGGTCTCCCCACGTCTGAACCTGATCTAAATGACACCTCACAGGGATGCCCAAAAGCTCCTTTCCTTGATGACTGTAGGTCCCGTCCAGTTGGCTGTTGATTTAAGCCATCACAGGGATACTTCTCCATCAATTCTGCCACTAACATCTGCCTCTAATTCTTCTTACTGAGCACTTACCAGACTGGAGGTCCAAGGTCAGATTACATATCATTCTTTTGTGAGAAAGCAAGTATTCATTGAATGTCCATCACTCATCAAAGGCATGAAGTTATTTTTGAAGACAAGTAGAATGCTAACGTGAGACAAGTTGTGTTGGGAATCAACAAAACATTTGCACATTTTCACCCAAATAAATAACCTTAGAAGCAAAGCCCATCAACTTTTGACCCTTAAGAACTTTTACTGTTGGAAGTGATGCTATTGGAAGGAAGGTACAAAGCAGCTGTGTGTGAAAATGCCTAGAGTATCAGTAACTTAGATCTGGATCCTTATTCCCCTCTCCACCATATACTGCTGAGTTATAGCTCATTAACTATTTACCTAATGTCTTATCCTATTGCTACTGTGAAACACCATAATCAAAAGTAAGTTGGGGAAAAAAGGACTTACTTGGCTTATACTTCCACATGGTAGTCCATCACTGAAGTCAGCACAGGGACCCAAACAGGGCAGAAACTTAGAGGCAGGAGCTGATGCAAAGGTTATGGAGGAGTGCTGCTTACTGGCTTGCTTCATAGCGCTCACTCATTCAGCTTTCAGCCTCCAACTTGAGAATGGCCCACCCACAATGCTCTGGGCCCTTCCACATCAACCACTAGTTAAGAAAATGACATATAAGTTTGCCTACAGCCCAATCTTACGGAAGCATTTCCTCAATTGAAGCTCCCTCCCCTCTGATGTGCCAAGTTTATAGAAAATTAGCCATCACACCTCACAGATACATGTCACTCTGAATGCAGCCAATAGTCATTGTTGTGATACAATATGGAAGGTGAACCATTGGCCACCAAGGAGATAGTAAGGATGAACTTACTCAATGTCATCTGTGGATGTTTTTGAAAGAGTCGTAAATACTATCAATGGGATGGGATGGTACCATGCACTGAATCAACAAATACTTAAAA
>LR752398.1:49943-82227 GCA_902729485.2 Mus minutoides | reverse complement strand
AAGTTAAGCAAATTTAATCTTATGATACTTCAACAGATAAATAATTCTGAATTTTAGTATCTGCTATCCATTAACTGAAACAGCAAATATTTATCAATATACATTTTTATTCCAGACATCCTTCTAGCCACGCTAGAAGTACAAACACTGGTGAAAAACAATTATTCTGAACTCCGTGAAGTAGACTCACAGATAGAAGCAAGTTTTAAAAATTAAAAAAAAAAAAAAAAAAAAAAAAAAAAAAAAAAAAAAAAAAAAAAAAAAAAAAAAAAAAACCCACAAACCTTTTCATGCCTTTAGCACCTGCTTCACCATCACTGTTAGCCAAGTCCCTATTGTTTCTCTATCACCCATGAGTGTAGAATTTTAAAAAATAGGAGGTGTGGCAAATCTCTTTCTCTTGTTCCTGAGGGGACTGAGTTTATACTTTTTTTTTTTTTTTTTTTTTCCTGAGAAAAGGTTTTCTCTGTATGGCCCTGTAGTTCTGTATATCAGGCTGTCCTTGAACTTAAAGAATGGTTTGTCTCTGCTTCCTGAGTGATTTTGTTTGTTTGTGTTTCAGTTTACTTTTGAAAATATGGGCCTTTGAGGTTGCAAATCATTGCTACTTTAACTATTGTGGTTTACATTTTTACCAAAAGAATTTGATGGGATTTTCAGAGACTAATACATTATCACTGCAGGTGCTTACTAACTCCTGGTGGAGTCAAGCTAATGTACTTGTGGAATTCATTTTCAATTCCCTATACCTTTTAAGGGGCTTTTGTTTATGATGTGTCTTTTATTCACATATTCACATATATATATATATATACATGTGTATGAGTGTGTGTAGTTTGTAAACTTAATTTCATTCTTTCTACACTCAGATACCATATGCTATCAATAAACCACACACACACATACATATATTTTTTTTCTGATATGCCTTCATTTTTTTCCTTTAAAAATTTTTTATTACATATTTTTTCATTTACATTTTAAATGCTATCCCCCTTCCTAGGTTCCTCTTCAAAAGTCCCCTATACCCTCTCCCTTCCCTGCTCCCCAGCCCATCCACTCCTGCTTCTTGGCCCTGGCATTCCCCTGTACCGGGACATATAATCTTTGTAAGAACACATATGATAAGCACTTACTGATAAGTGGATTTTAGCCCAGAAACTTAGAATACCCATGATATAATCGGCAAAACACATGAAAGTCAAGAAGAAGGAAGACCAAAGTGTGGAAACTTCATTCCTTTTTAGAATGGGAAACAAAATACCCATGGAAGGAGTTACAGAGACAAAGTTTGGAGCTGAGATGGAAAGGAGGACCATCCAGAGACTGCCCCACCCAGGGATTCATCTCATAAACAACCACCAAACCCAGACACTATTGCATATGCCAGCAATCTTCTGCTGACAGGACCCTTATATTGCTATCACTTGTGAATCTATGGCAGTGCCTGGCAAATACAGAAGTGGATGCTCACAGTCATCTATTGGATGGGACACAGGGATCCCAATTAAGAAGCTAGAGAAATTACCCAGGAGCTAAAGGGGTCTGAAAGCTTATAGGAGGAACAACAATATGAACTAACTAGTACTCCCCCTCTCCCCAGAGCTTGTGTCTCTAGTTGCATATGTAGCAGAGGATGGGCAATTCAGCCATCAATGGGAGGAGAGGCCCTTGGTCTTGCAAAGGTTACAAATATATTTTTTTAAAAAAAATAAAAAATAAATTACTAAAATAGAAAGCAAACGGCAGAAAAAAATGAGACCAAACAGATAACTTCCAGAGAAGGACTAATGGTATTTCAGTATTGTATTACTTTGACATGGCTGGTTAATGTTCAGAGACGACTTCACTATTAGATTGATATTGAATAGACACATAAAGAAGTGATAGAGATGGCTGAAGAGACCATTTATTAGTTAAGAGCTTGTATTGCTTTTGCAAACGATCTGAGTTCATATCTCAATGCCACCCATGTATGGTATTTCGCAAGATCTCTGAAAGCTATAGGACATCTACTCTATATCCTACAACCATATATATTATTATCAAATTCTTTGAAACAAAAGAGTTGAAGTAAATCATGGGCATTTTTGTTCACTACCTTTGCCCTTCATAGGCGAAGATCCAAAGGCTACAATAATGACATGGAAGTGTATTTTAAAATCCCAATAATGTCACCATTCCTATTGAAATGTAATATATTCCCTGCAGTAAGTGTGCCAGACATTATATGGCATTACACAGAATTAACATAAAAGCATCAGTATATTTGCATAGAGAGATAGGAACTCATTGTACACCAAGTTCAAGGCCAGGATATGGCATATAAAGAACTTTTTTTTTTTTTTTTTTTTTTTTTTTTTTTTTTTTTTTTTTTTTTTTGAGACAGGGTTTCTCTGTATAGCCCTGGCTGTCCTGGAACTCACTTTGTAGACCATTCTGGCCTCGAACTCAGAAATCCGCCTGCCTCTGCCTCCCAAATGCTGGGATTAAAGGCATGTGCCACCACTGCCCTGCTGAGAACATTTTCTTAATGTGATTTAAAGCAGTGTGATTCTTTTCAAGGATTCATCTGTGCATTATAAAATATTTAGCAGCATCCACTTTCTATGTGATACCCAGTGAATAATTTTGACAACAGAAAATATATCAAGATTTTTTCCATATATTAACTACTACTACTTCTATTACAAATTACTAAATAATCTCAAGAAAGAAAGAAAATTATTTTAGAAACCCAAAGTTTGTGATGTCAGTTTCTGTTTGATGCCTTATGACATCAGTCAAATATAATACATTCCAAAGAGAAAACCTCTCCAGCCATGAGGTGAATGCACTACAAAGCTACATTGTAATCCCATCCCTCCATGCTCTGAATGATTTCCATCTGGAAATGAAACAAATTTTTGTTGTTGATGTGGGGTAAAAAGAGCACTGTGTGTATTGATGCTGGAAATGTAACTTTAAACAAATTTGAAACCAGTAAGGAAGTTCCAAAAACTACTAAATACAAATATTATGTGATCCAACAGTATCATCCCTGGGTATGCAGCCAAAGTAATCTATATAAACATATAGCAGAAATACATGCAAATTCTTTTAAAAATGAACTAGGGTTCTATTTGTCTTAGTTTACTTATAGGATTGTATGAATTTCAGCATACTAAACAGCATAACCAAGATGGTGGTTATGTATGTGAACTCATGGTACCTGTAGTTGTCTTCCCAGGGCCTCAATATAACACTATGGAGGGAAAGAAGCTCTTAGGTCAAATCATATTCAAAAGCTATTGATAGTTGCTAACTGCTGGAGAAGTAGGAGATTTACTCATTCTGTTGTAGGCACTTGTGAAATACCGAGAGAATAGCTTTGCACCTATGGTGAAACCCATTGAGTCACAAAAATGAAACATAAAGACCTGAACATAATTGGAGATTTGGTTGGAGGTGAATGGTTGTAGGAGAGTGAGGATAAGAGAGGATGGAGTTGGGATGGGATTTGCATCCATTGCAATCCTGCATGAAAGTGAAATTGTCTAGAAAATACTTTAAATACATTTTTGAGCTCATAATACAATTATGATATTGTTTGCTTCTCTCTCTCTCTAAACCCTCTAGTATACTCCTTAGTCTGTTTAGAATTCATGGACTCCTTTTCTTTAATTGTTGATGATGTTGTTCTTGTATATTTTTAAGCACATAAATTAGGCTTCTTACTTGGTATAATATTAATTATATGTACATGATTTTAAGGATGACCATTTGGTACCAAATAAATGAACTCTCTGAAGGGTGCATTGGGATAGAAAGTCTGGCATTATAATACCAGGCTGCTGATTAATAAGTATGGTAAACTCTCTCCTGTGACTGAATGAAGAAAATTGTTATAGCCTTTGGGACATATTGATTGGAGTGCTGAGATTAGTGTAGTGAAGGAGAGATCAGTAACATCATCCCAGCAAGTCTTTGAAAATATTGTTCAACAAATTGTGGTTAGAGCTTAGATATTAGTTAATATATCACAATTAATGATACTTAACTGTCACTGTTATTAAATACTTTTTCTGAACTATTCAAATGAATTAGAGCTTAGCTACTTACACAAATGTACTTAAAAAGATGACAAGTGTTCATTACATGATATCAGGTGAAATCAACTGTTAGAAAAATTATAAAGTAAAAATGAGGTTTATACTTCATTCACTAATACAATTATGAAATTTATTTTTATACTTGGATACCATTGTTTTTGTATGTTTGTTAAAGAATCAACAGTGTTGTACATCTCAACAAGCATTCGTGGATTAAAAAAAAAGGCTAGATTATTCATCAAGACTTTTGCTTTATTTTTAGCTCTGGCATTAGCATAGGCAAAGTTAAGGAGTTCCCAATACCTTATCTGCTATCAGATTATAAATGATCTAGATGTCAATATACTAAGTCCAAGGGCAGCAAATTAAATTCTCCCAGAAAATTAAAAATCACTTTCCAATGGGTACTCTTGACAAAAAATGAACCATGATGAATAGCAGGCCTTCTCCATTCAGTATAAAGAACTATAGATAGTAATTGGACAATATTAACTCCAAAGAGAATCGTGACTTTTCTTCCCCTGAAAGGCACAACATAAACTATGATTTTGTTAGCAGTAGACAATTTTAAGCTGCTGCACTAAAATCATAAGATTACTAATTATATTTCTGTCTTTAGCTGCAGCTATTTTGTCAAATCACTGACAATAGTAGTAATGTCAGAAATAAGTGTGTTAGTGAAGATTTATTTACTTGCAGATTCACAGGCAAACAGTGAGACAGATGTATTTTTCACTTTCCCAAACTTCCGACCAAGGCACACCACTTGAATTGCAATCATATTTTCTAAACACTTACCAAAATTGATCCTTTCCAATTAATGGAATAATTAAAGGATATAACAGTCAAACAAATGTGAACAGTTTGTATTAATAGATAGAAAAGTTGAAAAGACATGAAAGAATCATTATTTCAAAAAAAGAATGGTCTTGACAAAATATGAGCTCTTCAAAGATAAAATCCATTCTTTTTCTTAGTTAAAGTTTCAAGATATATTTCTGACAATCAGATGGGAAAAAGAATTCTTGTGAGGAGAAATTATTACTCAGATAAAAGTAATGCTGTTTTTATTGATTTCTGTATCTATGGATTCTTACATATATTTACTGAAATAAATTAGAAATTATAATAAAAGTTAATTTTGTTTATACTTAATATGAGAATCTTATAAAACTCTACATTGAATACATATATTTCCTATCTTTACAATGAGTGAACAGTCATAATTATATTTTTTTATATAAACAAAGTAACAATAGCATTATAGAGAGAAGTGCACCTTTTAGTTTGGAATTATGTTTTAAATAAAGTACACATGCTGTTAAAATGATCTTAAATGCTCTAATGTCCTTCATATCAAAGAAAGTGTTTTCAGAAACCTTCTGTTATCTCAGAAGTGCTGTTCAGCATAGAGAAGTATACTGAGATTAATTCAAGGGAAATTTCTGGTAGGTATGAAGTGTGTGTATGTTTATGTGTCCAAACAGGAAATTTGCCAATTTCTGGCTATGAATTTAATATTTAAATCTGTAGTATATTAATGTAGAAACTAACATTAAAATTAATATTGGCACCCCCATAACTTCTCTTCCTCATTTCTAAAAGTGTAAGATTTTCCCAGTCATTTGTTCTTTGATGTTTTAAAGATTAAGTATAGGAGCATAAAATTTCCAAGGGTAGGTAGCTGGACAGGTACTAGCAGACTTGACAACCACTGTGGATTAATACTTCTGTCATTAACTTTTTTTGGATACCACATCCTGCCTCCCTGGTAGCCTTGCAAATAGAAGCATTGGCTTTTCTATTCTTTAACAGTTAAAACACCATATGAAAATATAGAAGCATTAGATTCTTGTATTGGCTCATGAAGAGAATGTATCTTTTTCTTTCTTGTTGGTAGAATAGAATCTGAATTAATTGCTGAACCTAGGTAGTGACCTGACACATATCATGATCTATTTTACATTACACTTCCTTTCCTCAAGTGTTAATTCAACAGCCCTATCAATGACCTGTCTACAAAATTCCTGTCTTTAATTCTAATTTACTGAAGATATGCTAATCCAAAGGAAGGATTATTAATTGAATCCAGTGGGTTATTAAGCAAGAACAAAAAAGTGTACATAAAATTGAGAGAAGTATTGAAGTTGAGCTAGAATGAGTTAGGAGATACTTTGTATGTAGATTAGATATGAACAAAAAGCTCTGTATGTATGAAAATTTTAAAGTGTAGATGAAAATTTTATTTGAAGACAAAAGACTATATGCAGATCAACAGGTCATGAGAGAAATTTAGCAGTATATTTTAACAAAGGACATGGAGGCTAATCAATTGAAAACAAGTGACAAAAAAGCAGTGTTTGTGTATGTTAATCTACAGTGCAGTTCTTGAGTCAGAGTCACACATATTATTTAGCCATTTTAGTCAAAGAAATAGACAGAGTATTTAATCAAGCCTAGTGGAGCTTTTTTTTGTTTATACTTCTTTTAAGGAAATTTTCAGTTATTTAATTCCCACATTGAAATACACATTTTACTTTAAAAGCACTAAATCCTGTAACATCCTTTCTGTCTTTCAACTAGAGTGTTTCAGTCATGAGCTGGAATATAAAGTAATTATGGATGATTATCCTAATCAGGATCCAAAAAGTATAGAAAGAAATATGATACATCCCTGGGCAAATCCTGTGTGGCATTTCCCCTTTCTTCTCCAGAGTACCTTTGGTCCCCTCTTTATGAAGGGCCGTAAGTTACATGCTCACACCACCTGCAGAGTGAGCAAGGATCATTTCTGTCTGGAGGCATAACTACTCAGCCTGTAAAGGAGCTATGAACTATGTGTCCATAAGAATGCTCCCTTTTAGTTTAGAGAGTTAGAAATCAGAAGCATAGTTTTCTTCCTAATTTTTAATTTATTTCTTAGAAGAAGCTTATTATGAATATGAAGAAATCAAGACATGAAAATTTAATTTTCTCAGAATTGCTAGAAACACAGCTCATGACTCAGTTTTGGTCTAAATTATACCATCCAACTCTTAATTTACATTATTTTCCTTGATTGAATAATGAAAAATAAAAATGGATAAGAGGTTACATGTGTATGTTTGACTACATATATTTACATGCATATATTCTTATTGATACCCTATAAATGCACACTCAAATGTTTGCATTTCATTTTCTTATGATTTTCATTTTAATTGTTTTATTTATTTACATTTTTTTTTCGATTTTTCGAGGCAGGTTTTCTCTGTGTATCTCTGGCTGTCCTGGAACTCAATCTGTAGACCAGGCTGGCCTCAAACTCAGAAATCCACCTGCTTCTACCTCCCAAGTGCTGGAATTAAAGGGGTTCCCCACCAAGCCTGGCTTATTTACATTTCTAATTTTGCCCCATATCTCAGTCCCTCATTCAAGAGTTCTTTACCACATACACTCCCCTTTGCCTCTGAGAGGATGTTTGCCCACCCACCCTCCAACTATCACCCTCGCACATACCCCACACCCCCATCTAATCCCAATCCCCAAACCCCCTCATATACCTACCCACTCCCACCTCAGTGATACAGCATTCCATTTCTTTGGCATATCAAATCTTTACAGGATTAGGCACATCCTCTCCCACTGAGACCAGATAAGGCAATCCTCTGCTACACATGTGCTGAGAGTCACAGACCAGCCTATTTATGCTCTTTGATTGGTGTCTTATTATCTGAGAGATCCAAGGTGTCCTGTTTGCTAATACCATGGTTCTTATGGGATTGCAATCCCCTTAAGCTCCTTCAGTTCTTTTTTTTTTTTTCTTTATTATTAGAGAGTTTCTTCATTTACATTTCAAGTGTTATCCCAAAAGTCCCCTATACCCTCACCCTGCCCTGCTCCCCTACCCTCCCACTCCCACTACTTGGCCCTGGCATTTCCCTGTACTCTGGCATATAAACATTGCTAGACCAAGGGCCTTTCTTCCCAAATAAAGGCCAACTAGGCCTTCTTCTAACACATATGCAGCTAGAGACATGAGCTCTGGGGGTTCTGATTAGTTCATATTGTTGTTCCATCTATAGGGTTGCAGACCCCTACAGCTCTTGGGTACTCTCTCTAGCTCCTATTGTGGATCCTGTGTTCTTCCCTATATATGATTGTGAGCATCCACTTCTGCATTTGTCAGGGACTGTCAAAGCCTCCCAGGAGACAGCTATATCAGGGTCCTTTCAGCAATATCCTGCTGGTGTATGCAGTAGTGACTGCATCTGGTGGCTGATTATGTGATGGACCACCTGGGTGGGGCACTCTCTGGCTGGTCCATCCTTTCATTTAGCTCCAAACTTTGTCTCTGCACCTTCTTCCATGTAAATTTTAATCCCTATTATAGGGAGGAATGAAGTATCCATGCATAGTCTTTCTTGATTTTCTTGTTTTGGAAATTGTATCTTGGGTATTCTAGGTTTCTGGGCTAATATCCGCTTATCAGTCAGTGCATATTAAGTGACTTCTTTTGTGATTGGATTTCCTCACTCAGGATGAAATCCTCCAGATACATCCATTTACTCAAGAATTTCATAAATTCATTGTTTTTAATAGCTGAGTAGTACTTCATCGTGCAAATGTACCACATTTTCTGTATCCATTCCTCTGTTGAGGGACATCTGGCTATTATTCTAACTCTTTCATAGGGGTCCCAGATCTCAGTCTAATTGTTGGTTGTAAGTATCTGCATACCTTTCTGTCAGTTGCTGGTAGAGTCTCTCAGAGAAGAGCCATGCTAGGTTCATGTCTGCAAGTACAACATGGCATCAGTAATAGTATCAGTGTTTGCTGTTCACTCATGGGATGAATCCCAATTTGGACAGGTCTCTGGATGGCCTTCCCTTCAATCTCAACTCCATTTTTGTCCCTACATTTCTTTCCCTTTTTCTTTTTTCTTTTTTAATTTTTATTGGATATTTTATTTCTTTATATTTCAAATTCTACTCCCTTTCCTGGTTTCCCCTCTGCAAACCCCCATCACTTCCCACCTCACCCTGCTTATATTAGGATGCTATACTTCTTGCCCACCCATTACCAGTTCATGGCCCTGGCATTTCCCTACACTGGGCCATTGATCCTTCACAGGACCAAGAGCCTCTCTTCCCATTGATACCCAACAAGGCTATCCTTTGCTACATATGCAACTGTAGCCATTGGTCCCTCCATGTGTACTTTTTGGTTGGTGATTTACTCCCTGGGAGCTGTTGGGGGGTGAGGGCGTCTGGGGTCCGGTTGTTTGATATTGTTGTTCTTCCTATGGGATTACAAACATCTATATCTCCTTCAGTCCTTACCCTAACTCCTCCATTGGGGTCCTTGCGTTCAGTCCAATTGTTGGCTGTAAGCATGAACCTCGGTATTTGTCAGGCTATGGCAGAGCCTCTCAAGTAACAGCTATATCAGGTTCCTGTCAGCAAGCACTTCTTGGCATCTGCAATAATGTCTGGTGTCTGTATATGGGATGAAACCCAGGTGGGACAGTCTCTGAATGGCCTTTCCTTCAGTCTCTGCTCCACACATTGTATCGGTAGTCCCTTTAGACAGGAGTAATTCTGGGTTAAAAATTTATAGATGAACAGCTGGCCCCATCCCACAATTGGGGGCCTTGCCTAACATCTGGATATGGTCTCTACTGATTCTCCCTTCTCTTTGGTGTACATTTCAGCTAATCTCATCCCTGTTAGGTCCTGAGACGCTTTCTTTCTTTCTTTCTTTCTTTCTTTCTTTCTTTCTTTCTTTCTTTCTTTCTTTCTTTCTTTCTTTCTTTCTTTCTTTCTTTCTTTCTCTTTTTCTTTTTTTGTTTGTTTCTTTTTGGTTTTGTTTTTTTGTTGTTGTTGTTGTTTTTTTGTTTTGTTTTGTTTTTGTTTTTTGAGACAGGGTTTCTCTGTATAGCCATGGCTGTCGTGGAACTCACTTTGTAGACCAGGCTGGCCTGGAACTCAGAAATTAGCCTGCCTCTGCCTCCCGAGTGCTAGGATTAAAGGCATGCACCACCATGCCCGGCTCTCTTCCTTTCTTAATATCTAGGACTTTCTGATGGCTACCCCCAGTTCCCCAAACACTCATTATTACACACCTCTGTTGAAATTTCTGGTTTATCATACGCCTCCTGCATTTCTTTTAAACAGGAGCAACTCTGGGTCAAATTTTTTTATAGGTAGGTTGGGGATCCCATCTCTTTACAGAGGGCCCAATCAACTGGAGGTCTCTCCAGGTTCCATTTCCCTACTGTTGACTATTTCAGTTATGGTCCTGCCTACTGGGTCCTGGAAGCCTCTCACATCCCAGGCCTCTTGGACTTTCTAGAGGTTCCTCTGTCCCCCACCCCATGCAACTGCATATTTCCATTCATTCTCCCGGTAGGCTGGGCTTCTCTCCTGTCTCTCCGAATACATGATCCTGTTCCCCTTTCCCTCCATCTCCCCTCTCCCACACAGTTTTTGTCCTCGCTCTGCCTCCAATGATTATTTTGTACCTCCTTCTTCACTTGGATTTTCCTTCTTGTTAAACTGTCTATGGGTTTTATTATGGGTATACTGTACTTTTTGGCTAATATACTCTTATCAGCGAGTACATACAATGCATGTCCTTTAGGTTATGGGTTACCCCCATTCAGAATGATATTTTCTAGTTACATCCATTTGTCTGCAAATTTCATAATGTTCTCATTTTTTAATAGCTGAATAGTATTTTATTGCATAAATGAACCACACATTTTGTATCCATTCTTCAGTTGAGGAACATCTGGGTTGTTTACAGCTTCTGGCTATTATGAATAAGGCTGCTATGAAGATAGTGGGATACATCATTGGTAACAAGACATGTTTTATTATTCTGAAGTGATTGTCCATTTTTCTTAAAATGATATATGAGGACAATTTAAAATCTGATCATGTAGCATTTATTTCAAATATTACCGTTATACTTTTTTTTAATTTTCCTCTAAAAATGTTAGACCTCAAGCACTGGAAATGGCTCTGGAAACAGATAGCCCTCTTTCCTACCCAAATATTCTGGTTTTGTTGTCAGCAGAAATTTCTTTGAATTTTGTTTCTACATTACAAATCATTTTTGAAAGAAGTCCCATTCTCATCTGCAGATGACAAACTCTTTTCACTCCTTGTCTATTATCACATTTGAATTAAACAGCTTTTGTTTCTGAATACATACATAAGCCACCTGGCTTGCTTTTCACCTTACAGGATGAATGGAGCGAAGTTGCCAGCCCTTTGAAGCTACACTACAAATGTCTCTTCTGGCAGTTTTTGATGCCTGGAAATGGTGAGTGGCATTTCCTATACTGTTTTCTATGGACTTAAACAAGGTTAAGGAAGGAAAATCTACTCCTCCATAGGCTACATTTCACATTGTTTTCAGATTTTCTTTCTTCAAGATTCCTGGAAGCTTGGATTGCCATGCATTTACTAAGGGCAATTTTTAAAATAGACTTTTTCCTAAAGTTCTTCATTGTGAGCACAAAATATTTTAGTTTTTAAAGGTTTTTAATTTTTCTAATACATTAGTAAAAACATGTATAACTCATTAATAATCAAATACATTTTGTTATGGTTTTATATTTTGCTATTTAATCACATCGGTCCATACGACATCAGGCATTAATAAGACTCTAGAATGATTTCTAATTCAAGCACAATCTTCAGTAATTCATCCCTCTACATTAAATCTGGGAAAAGAAACAGAGAATCAATTATCCACACATTTCTCAAGTGTTTATTATTTGGGCGTAGCATTTTTAATGTGTTGCCTGAAGTTCTTTATTTTTGCTGTGTTCTTGAGACAGTTTGTGTATTCGTAGATGTCTGATTTTGTGTCAGAAAAAATTATGTATTTAATATTGTGAAAAGAGAACCATTGAAAATAATACTTTGGAAAACAAAGGGTACAAAGAGAAAATGTAAATGAAACAGACCACATCAAGTGAGCACAAAATAAAAAGGACATGCTTTTGTCTATTCTTGCTAAATGGACTACTAACGATAGTTATACAAGTACATTTTCAAGTACATTTCTAAGGTATTATAAAAAATAAAACAGCAGTCAGTTAAATAATAACAATGATGACAAATAAAATTAGATTCTTAACATAAAGACAATTACAGGCCTACCTAGGCTAAGTCCCAGCTACCATGGAGTTCAGGCAGTTCTTGTAGGGAGAGAATAATGCTATCCTCATAATCTTTTCTATGCCTCTTAATACATACAAAGCAAAACCTGTTAGATGTAGCTTGTTGCAATATTAACATTAGGCCATTAGGTACTGAAGCTTAACAATTACAAAAAGAAAACAATATTTGCCATCATCTTTAGATAGATAGATAGATAGATAGATAGATAGATAGATAGATAGATAGATAGATAGCAAGAATTTATGTGTCTTTGCTTCTGTCTGGGATCATGGCCACTTGACTTACCAAAACGCTATTGCTTCCAGCCCTGACTACCCCATGAGTATTAAGCTTATGTTATAAATATCTAGAAAATTGTGTTGATCTCTATTCCTTTATCATATTTTGTGTTTGCCCCAATGTTGCTATCTGAGAATAGTCAAGAAACCTCAAAACTTAATGTTCCTCCTAAGACAAATCTGCATATTTCTAAGAGCACAATTAATACTGTTTGTTTGTTTGTTTTTCCTGCAGAGCTTGTGGCATGCCAATTTTTTTTTTTTTTTTTTTTTTTTTGGAGTGAAAGCATAGTTGTGCCTAAAATTTATATCATATGACTAACTCAGAAGCATTGTGTTTAAGTATAATTTGAAATGCCTATTGGGACTGATTACCCATAGCAAAATATTCATTACTTTCACAAATATTTGTACTTCTTCTTTAAATTGAATTGGTTATGCCAGTGTATGTACTCTAAATAAGAGTGAAACAAATTTAAGCATGATAACTAACATTAGAAGTAATAACATATATCAATTTAGTATTCTCAAGATGTGTTGGGTGGGAGAGCAGGGCTGGGAGGGGGGAGGGTATAGGGAACTTTCTGGATAACACTTGAAATGTAAATAAATTATTAAAAAAAAAGAAGTTCTGTTTCCTGCTTTGTGAGATATTTTTTATTGGATATATTCTTTTTTACATTAGATATTTTCTTCATTTACATTTCAAATGCTATCCCAAATGTCCCCTATACACGCCCTTCTCCCCTACTCCCTCCCTCCCATTTCTTGGCCCTGGCGTTCCCCTGTACTGAGACATATAAAGTTTGCTAGACCAAGGGGCTTTTCTTCTCAATGTTGGCTGACTAGGCCATCTTCTGCTACGTATGCAGCTATAGAAAAGAGCTGTGGGGGTTATGGTTAGTTCATATTGTTGTTTACAGACCCCTTCAGCTCTTGGGTACTTTCTCTAGCTTCTATACTGGGGGGGCCTCTGTTACATCATTTAGATGACTGTGACCATTCACTTCTATATTTACAAGGCACTGGCAAAGCCTTACAGGAGACAGGTATATCAAGGTCCCTTCAGCAAAATCTTGTAAGCATATGCAATAGTGTCTGCATTTGGTGGCTAATTATGGGATGGACCCCCCAGGTGGGGCAGTATCTGGAAGGTCCATCCTTTTGTCTTAGTTCCAAACTTTGTCTCTGTAACTCCTTCCATGGATATTTTATTCCCTATTCTAGGGAGGAATGTACCATCCACGCGTTGGTCTTCCTTCTTGATTTTCTTGTGTTTTGGGAGTTTTATCTTGGGTATTCTAGGTTTCTGGGCTAATATCCACTTATCAGTGAGTGCATATCAAGTGACTTCTTTTGTGATTGGGTTACCTCACTCAGGATGATATCCTCCAGATACATCTATTTGCCTAAATCTGATAGGGGACTAATATCCAATATATACAAAGAGCTCAAGAAGCTGAACTCCAGAAATTCAAATAACCCCATTAAAAAAGGGGGTACAGACCTAAACAAAGAATTCTCAACTGAGGAATACCTAAGGGCTGAGAAGCACTTGAAAAAATGTTCAACATCCTTAATCATCAGGATAATGTAAATCAAAATAACCTTAAGATTCCACCTCACACCAGTCAGAATGGCTAGGATCAAAAATTCAGGTGACAGCAGATGCTGGCTAGGATGTGGAGAAAGAGGAACACTCCTCCATTGCTGGTGGGATTGCAAGCTGGTAAAACCACTCTGTAAATCAGTCTGGCGGTTCCTCAGAGCCATTTCTTTTTCTTTCTTTCTTTTTTTTAAAGTTTATTTTATTTTTAATTTATTTTTTCACTCTAAATTCCATTCCCTGGACCTCCATCTACCCTCTGACTGTTCCACATCCCACATGTTCTTCCTACCGCACTCAGTCTCCACATGGATGCTCCCATCCCTCACCCCACCTGACCTCTAAACTCCCTGGGACCTCCAGTCTCTTGAGGATTAGGTGCAGCATCTCATAATGAACACACACCTGGAAGTCCTCTACTATATGTGTGTTGGGGGCCTCATATCAGCTGGTGTATGCTGCCTGTTTGGTGATTCTGTGTTTGATAGATCTTGGGGGTCCAGATTAAGACTACTGCTCCTTATACAGGATCACCCTTCTCCTCAACTTCTTTCAGACTTCCATAATTCAACAAGAGGCTCAGCTGCTTCTCTTCTTTGGTTGGGTGCAAATATCTGCATTTGACACTTTCAGTTGCTTGTTGGGTTTTATGGATGGCAGTCATGATAGGTCCCTTTTTGTGAACACTTCATAGCCTCAGTAATAGTGTCAGGCCTTGCTCTCCCCCAACCCCACCCCCCGTCCCTTGAGCTGGATCCCACTTTGGACCTGTCACTGGACCTTCTTTTCCTTAGGCTCCTTTCCATTTCCATTCTTGTAATTATGGGTCAGAGATGTGACTAGGGATGGCAACCCCATCCATCACTTGATGTCCTGTCTTCCTTCTGAAGGTGGGTTCTATAAGTCCCCTGGAGCCATTTTTATACAGGTGGCATGGGATATATTATCTAATTAAGTATATATATGACTGCTTCTTATTATGTTTCCAATTCTCATTTCATGCAATGCTAGTCAGATTCTTTATTAATTTTATATTACAGAGAAAAGGAAAGAATGTTCCAACGTGATTAACTTAAGGACAGCACATTGGCTGCCATGTTGCTTTTCGAATTATCATATTAGTCTCTTGAAAGTGTTGATCATATTTGTAATTATTCTTCTCTTGTTCAACAGTCTCTTCATAGATGTACTTTATTACTTGAAATTTAGCATTCTATTTTGATTAAACATATTCATTTTATTTCATTTTTTTAACTGTAGGCTACAATTCCTGTAACATGCCTACTATAAAGAAACTGTAGAAAGAATATTGATGTCTTAGCTCTTAACATTTTTAGATCAGGCAGTATATTTTAGATTGAAATCAAAACACATAGCTAGACTTGTCAGCGCACCTCTGTACAGGTAAATAAGTTATGGGTATTTGTGACAGATGAATGGCTTAGAATCATATGCTGAAGATGTACTTGAAAAGGAAGCAAAATCTTTTCATCTAGTTTATTGTTACCATTCTTCAAAGCTCATATTTTACATCACTCATTTTATTGTATGCTATACTATACAATTTCAGTAATATTTATTAAAAATTACTCTCACATAAAATCAGTCCTCTAATCTTCAATATATTAATTCTTTTTCTTCTCATAGTACTTTTGGTATTTACTAAAACAATTCTAAATATTACAAAAGTAGTCCAGGATATTTTTTAAATATTATAGTAAGAAATTTACAATAAAATATTATAGTGAAACATTTAATTTATATTTTATCACTATATGGAATGTATATCTAATGTATATTTTTTCACATTTCCATATTTTTTCTTTGTATGTATAAAATCCATTTCTAAGACGATGACATTTTTATGAGAAATGTATAAAACTTACAATGAGGAAATGTAGAATAAAATCTAATAAATATCAAAGTCTAGATGTGCTTTATGGCTGTGTTCCTTTGCTCCGCTCAACAGAAATCCTTTGGTGTCACTCTGATGGACACCTTCTGTCACCTCATCTTTTTTATTCATTTTGCCCAGCTTTCAGATATAGATTATAGGAGAATTTGCTAGAAACTGAACCAGTGAAATATGCTCGGTTATGTTTGGATCATTTTCTTTCTTCCCGTCTCTACTACAATTCATTAGATAGCCTTTCAGTTTTGTAAAGCAGTTTGCACATCAGTCGGAACTCAGCAAAAATTTAGCATTAATGAGATCATTTCCACAAAATTTGGCTTATTACTTTCAGTGTTATAACCTTTCAGTTTTATATGTATTTCTCTACATATTTATAGAGATATCCTCTTAGCAGCCACATGTACAAATAATGAGGCCAGTAAGAAAGACATATTTTTAAAAGTAAGGCCAAGTAGAAGAATATTAAGTCAATAACAGTAATTTGAGTAAATTGCTATTTTAGTTTCTGAGAAATAATTAATTTTATTAAAAGTGATTTATTAAAATGTAGAGAAAATTAAAAATAACTAAAATCTCAAAGATTCACAAACAAATATAATCCATTCCTTCACTAAATACTGTTTAAACATATTTATATGAAGCATATTTAGAGAAATATATATACATTTCAAAATTGACATATAAAGTAGTTACAATGCTAATCATTACTTTTACAGAAATTTTAATTTTACTTTTCTGAATTTTTCAAATAAAATACCAGTAAGAATATCTTCCTTGTATTCTCTTTGCATAAGTAATTAATATTTAGAATCAACTAAAATAATTATTGAATGGGTCATTTTAATCTTCAATGCAGGATTTCAGAGAAAGTATTGGAAAGATCTCTGTACTAAAATTATGAAAGAAATTTAAAAGTACATGCAAAGTTAAAACCACAGATCAGAATCTAAAATGACTAAACTCCAGTATTCTTGGACAGACACACAGATGTAAAATAATCTCAATGAAAATCACATCAAATTTTATTGGCTCCATATGAAGATTCATTCAAGGATTCATTAAGAACATGGTTAATATATTTATAGACTATTCTAAAATATTCAATTTTTGATTTCCCAGACAATTCCATAAACATACACTTATTTTCCTGTTTTATGACATATCTAAATGCTATCATCTGTACATTGTAGAATGTACAGAAGCATTGAAATGTATGTGTGTGTATGTGTGTATGCNTATATTTCATTTATTGATGAATTAATTTTCCTGAGATACCAAATCATATCAACAGAGAAAATGTGGAGTTGACAAAAACTGTGGCTAACAATTAGATTTTTAATTAAATAAAATGTTGCAATATATTATTTACACAAATGTTCTCTTAGAATAAAAGTAGGCTAAACCAAACATTACAATATTTAAATTATTTAAGAAAAAGTTTAAGGTCCAGTGTTAGTATCAACTTCACTGTCCAAAAGAAACCAGAATAAACATTGTTTCTAGTATCATCTTTAGGAAATAATATAAATTAAAATTTATTCAGCTCTTTACTTTTGTATGCTTTTGTATGCCACAGTACATGCATGGAAATCAGAGGACTATGATAGTCAGTTCTCTCCTTTATCACATGAGTCCTTGGGAGCAAACTCATGTCTTCAGGTTGGGCTGTAATGTCTTGAACACTGAACCTTGTTTCCCTCCAACCCTTCATGGGGTCTGCACATATAAGAGTAGCATTTGTCTTTTCTTCAGTTAAGGGATGTCTATGTTGTTTCCAGTTTCTGGCTATTATGAATAAAGCTGCTATGAACATAACCGAGCAAATGTCCTTGTTGTCTAGTGGGGCACCTACTGGGTGATTGCCCAGAAATGGTATAGTGGGACTTTACCAGTTTTACCAGTATTCTAGGAATCTCCCAAGTTAATTTCCAAAGTAGATGTACTACTTTGCATTCCTATCAGCAATGGAGGAGTGTTCCCCTTGCTCTGTATCCTCACCAGCATGTTTTTGATTTTGGCCATTCTGAAAGGTGGAAGGTAGAATCTCAGAGTCGTTTGGATTTGGATTTTCCTGATGACCAAGAGGATTGAATAGTTTTCCTTAAATGCTTCTTGGAAATTAGAGATTTATTCTCTGTTTAGCTCTGTATTCCATTTTAAATGGGTTATTTGTTTTTTTATACAGTCTAATTTCTTGAGTTCTTCATATATTTTGGATATTGGTCCTCTGACAGATGTAGCATTGATAAAGATGTTCTCACATCCTATAAGCTGCCTTATTGTCCTATTTGGTGGTGTCCTTAGCCTTTCAAAAGCTTTTCAGTTCATGATGTTCCATGTATTAATTGTTGATCTTATTGCCTGAGTTATTGGTGTTCTGTTCAGGAATTTGTCTCCTTAATGTGTACAAGGCTATTCTTGACTTCCTCTTCTATTATATTTAGTAGTATGAACAATTTTATGTTGAATTCTTTCATTCCTTTGGATTTGAATTTTATTCAGGGTGATAAATATGGATCTATTTGTATTCTCCCTCATTCAGACATCCAGGTAGATAAGCATCGTTTGTTGAAGATGCTTTCTTTTTGTCCATTTCATGGTTTTGGCTTCTTTGTCAAATATAAACTATCCATAGATATGTGGGTTTATTTCTGAGTCTTTGGTTCAACTCCATTGATCAATTGGTTTCATGCCAGTTTTTATTACTTTTGTGCTGTAGTTTAGCATTAAATTAGGGATGGTTATACCTCCAGAAGTTATTTTATTGTACACTTTATTGTGGCTATTTTGTTTTTCCATATGAAGTTAAAAATTGTTCTTTCAATTGGTGGGACTTGCTTTGAATCTATTGATTGCTTTTGGTAAGAAGGCCACTTTTACTATCTTTACATATTCTAATATCCTCCTCAGTTTCTTCTTTAGAGATCTGGAATTCTGTCATATAGGTCTTTCACTTACTTGCTTAGAGTTACATCAAGATATTTTATATTACTTATATGCTATTGTAAAGGGTATTGTTTCCCTAATTTCTTTCTCATCCCTTTTATTGATGGTTTATATAAAAGAGGGCTACTAATTTTTTGAGCTAATTTTCTATCTGGCCACTTTGTTTAATATCTGTTGGAGTTCTCTGTTAGAATTGTTGAGTTCACAAATGTATACTATGTATATCTATGCAGTGGAACACTATTCAGCTATGAAAATCAAAGACATCATGAAATTAGAAGGTAAATAAATGAAACTAGAAAATACTATCTTGAATGAAGTAACACAGAAGTAGAAAGATATGCATGGTATGTACTCGCTTATAAGTAGGCATTACACATAAAGGATAATCATGCTATAATCCACAGACCTAAATAAATTATTAAGGAGGGCTCAAGTAAAGACATGTGAATCTCAGTCAGAAGATCAGTTTTCAGAGGTGGATTTAAGGAATGAACAATGTGGCAGAGGGGGTGAGAAGGGGAGTGGTTGGGAATCTGGTGTGGGGAGAGAGGTATGGAAGAGAGCTGGGATTGAGATAGGCTCTAGGGAGTCTAGAAGCTGAGACATCTACCAACAGGGATATGGACACTGAAATGGCCAGCTCCTGTTGCCATGTGGGACTTCCAATGGATGAAGGGATACATCAACCCACCCACAATACATTTAACCCCATTTTTTTTTCTGTCTACAAGATATGTAGGCATAATGATGAAGCAATGTTTGAGAAAATAGCCAACCAATGATTGGTGCAACTTGAGACCCATCCATGTTAGAAACCCAACCTCTGACATTATTAATGATATTCTGCCATTCTTGCACATAGGAGCCTAGCATAACTGCTTCCTGAGCAGCTTCATCCAGAAGTGGATGAAGACAAATGTAGAGACCCACAGCCAAACATCACATGGAACTTAGGGAGAATTGGAGAAGAGTAGGTGATAGGACTGAGCAAACTGGAATAGTCAAGAACATCCCAAGAAGACTTACAGTATCAACTAACCTGGGCCCATGGTGGCTAACACAGAGTGAATCTGCAAGCAAAGACAATTAAGGGGTTGACATAGACACTCTACTCATTGATAGCAGGTGTCCTGCTTGTTCTTCATGTCGGTTCCCTAAAAATTGAAGCAGGGGATGACTCTGACCCTGTTACCTGCCATTACATCCTCTTGCATTAGCCAGACTGCTTGGTTGGGACTCAGTGGGAAAGAATATGCTTAGTCCTGCTGTGACTTGATGTGCCTGGACAGTGTGGTACACAAAAGGGGCTTCCCCTGCTCTGAGGAGAAGAAAACAGGGTAATGGGGAAACGAATTGTAAGGTTGGTCTGGGAGGACATTAGGGAGGGGATCTGTGATTGGTATGAAAAGTGAAGAAATATAGACATTAATAAAAACAAAGAGTAGCATTTGAAAAACATAAGGAAGTAGATTCTCCCACTTAGTGGGAAAAATGCATTTTAGGATGGGATGACTTTTTTTTTTCCTACTCAACTTCTGATGTTGTAATATGTCCTCTTGTACTTAAATGGGAGGAATAACAGTCATTCTATCAATGATCTAAAAATCTGTTTTACTCTGGGATTCAAATATTATCATTTTTTATAGTTTAAAAATACCATGTAATAGAAATTTTTATTTTTTAAAATTTAACAAGTCAATTTCTCTGTTTTTTAAACCTTCTGTTAAACAAAATAATGTCAAAATATAGTAGCAAAGATTAAAAGCGTTTGATTTTCAAAGCTGCTGTTAAAATAGTTAATAGTCACAGTATTACACATTACAGATTTGAAGAGAATGTTTGTAAATCATATACGGAAATGGAGTATATGCACAGTAATTTTAAATGTAGGAATACTCGCGACAGAATTTAAAATACATATTGCAGGTTTAAAAACACGCATCCTCAGTAGAGTGACACAGGTGACATAGAAAAACACTAGAAAAAAGACTGGCATCCTTAGCCATTAAAATGCAAATTAAAGTTCCATGATATCCAGGCATACTAGTATAATAATATAATCATGTACCTTAGGAAGACAGAGCAGGAGGATGATGAATTTAGCACCTGCCATGTCTATCTACAACTCTGTAAAAATATAAACTAAATGCAGCTCCTTTATTCTTTTGAAGAAAAATTAAAATAATTTCAAAGTTAATCTTGCATTTATAGAGAGTAGAGATACACATTTATTTACATACAATAAATAACTCAATATCTAAGTATTTACCCAACAGGAATTATACAATATAATTATGAACTTAGATAATTCTCACATGCTAATGAAGAGCTTTATAGTTTAGTGGTCAAATATGGGAAACAAGTCAGGTGCTCATCAATATATGACCTATAAACAAACTCAGAAATAAACAGTTTTGTCTTCTTATTTTTCCATTTTATTCTCTCGGAATTTGTCATTTGTTCCAGGGTCTGCCTCTACAACCCAGGTTGCTCAAAAAACTAGTAATTCTCCCACCTTGGCTTGTTAAATGCCACAAGTACAGATTTTGAGTCATCTCACCCAGTTCATGAATTATTAATATGTATTACAATATAGATGAATCTCAAAGTAGGTCAGATCACCTTGCCAGCTTGATGGCCTACAGGTTTGGAGCTGTTTCTCTGAGGAATTTGAGGCAGCGCAATGTACTTGTTTTATTGTCTCCTGAAAAGAATTGTACCAAACTTCCAGGAAGTAATGAGGCTCCCCAACACTCATTAAAAAAATACTCCCAAGCTGCTGCCCAAAATAAAAAAAAATATATAAATAGTATTAAAGCTTCTCTCTAGATTCATGTTCCTTTGTTTAGAGAAATTCTTAGATTTTATTCACAGAGAAGCCCTTGAAGCGTTCTGCCTAAGGAGGAAGAAGAAACAATTTGTATATAAAATGACAAGCTAAAACTAACAGAGAAGATTTCCTTCTAACGGTTTAATAGCCACCATAATGTCTGAACATGGAAGTAGTATATATATATATATATATATATATATATATATATATATGTGTGAATATTATGAGAGAATGAAGAAATGTTGGAGGTGTTTGTATTAAAATATACAATGATTTTCATTAAGGAAGAAGAAAGCATCAGTAAAAGATGCTAAAAGTGAACAGGCGAATGTACACACTTTGTTGAGTTATATAATCCATTAGAAAGTTTCAGATGTGACGCATTCGTGTATGCTTGTATTAAAGATATGCAGGGGGCAGAAGAGATGGCTCAGACATTAGGAAAACTGTTTGCTCTTCCTGAGGTCCTGAATTCCATTCCCAGAAACCACATGGTGGCTCACAACCACCTACACTGGGATCTGATATCCTCTTCTGGAATGAAGACATACATGCAAATAGAACACTTGCATACATAAAATAAAATCTTTAAAAATAAAAGTTACCAAGGCTAACATATACTGTTTCTGTCACAGGACAACAAAATTAAAGTATTTTCTCTATGAAAGTTAAATCAGGTATACTGTCAGTTATTCATTTAAATTTATATTGTTGCATAAAAAAAATAAATGGAAAAAATTACCATGCTATGCATTATGTGTCCACCATTTCTCAATTGGATACCACATTTTGATTTTAATGCCGCACATAGTAACTATCTCTAATAAGGCCATCTATGTGAGAAATAAGATTTTGTTACTGCAAAGTAATTTAGAATCTGTATCAATGATTCAATTAATACCATCAAAATTTCACAACATTGTGAAAATAATTTATTAGTTCTCAATTTTTTTTTCCTACTCAGACATTCCATGTTAAGTGTTGACTTTTTTCCTCTGTTGGAAAGACACCATTTTCTTACAGGGGGAAATGTTGCAACATTTTTTTCAAAAGTATAAAACTTCAGCTCACTTAAATATTAGCTTTTGTTACCAAAGTTTAAAGTTCTTTTTTCAAGGAATGGATGAGATTGCCCCTTAATTACAAAACAGCTAGATATATAATGGGATTTCTTATCCTCCTGTCACTGGCTAAGCTTGAAAGAAACTACCACTAAAGATCTCTCAACTCTAATAATCATCAGTTTTACAGAGGTAAACTTCTTGTCTAGTAAAGAATGTTCCCTGCAGAAAGGTACCTTGCTTTGTTTTCCTTAAGGTTATGAATTGTAATTTTGACAAGGTACCCTTAGGGTCTTTTATGCATCATCAGTAGTCAGTACCTATTTCTGGGTGAAATAGAACAAACACCACACTAGCTCAGCAGAAAACAGGAAAAAAAAATACTGTTCTATGAAAAGAGTTTCCCTGCCTCATCATAATTGTGGTAGCACTCCAACATGGCAAAATGACTAAACAAACACTCTTCTGTCTTCTCTATAGAAATGTTCCCAAGGATTTCTTTCTTTTTATGGCTCAAATAATTATTTGTATGTAATACTTTCCTCCACATCAAAATCTTTACTATGTCTTCTATTTGTTTTTCTAATAAATTTAAGTGTTTTAAGGCAATTTTATAAGAAATATAACATATTTAAGAAAGCTATATATGGTATGAGCTTGAATGAGTATATACAGATGTAAATAAACATATACTTTCTGGCAAAGTACCGTTCTGTACTGGTTTTGCCTTGTTTATTTATTTATTTATTTATTTATTTATTTATTTATTTATTTAAAACTCCAGATTTTATTCATCTTACCCTCTACCCTCCAAGTGATCCACATCCCGTACCTCCTCCTGGCTTTCTGTCTCCATGAGGATGTCCCCACCCCCTCCTCATCCCACAAGACATCAAAACTCTCTGGGGCCTCCAGTCTCTTGAGGGTTAGGTGGATCTTCTCTGACTAAACCCAGACCCAGCAGTTCTTTGCTATATATGTGTTGCAGGCCTCATATCAGCTGGTGTATGCTGCCTGGTTTATGATCCAGTGTCTGAGAGATCTCAGGGGTCCAGGTTCATTGAGAATGCTGGTCCTCCTACAGGGTGGCTCTTCTCAGCTTCTTCCAGCTTTCCCCCTAATTCAACCACAGGGGGCAGCAGTTGCTTTCCATTGGTTGCATGCAAATATCTGCATCTTACTCTTTTAGCTGCTTGTTGGGTCTTTAGGGCAGTAATGATAGATTCCTTTTTGTAAGTGCTCCATAGCCTCAGTAATAGTGTCAGGCCTTGGGACCTCCCCTTGAGCAGGATCCCACTTTGGGCCTGTCGCTGGACCTTCATTTCCCCAGACTCCTCTCCATTTCCATCTCTGCAGTTCTTTCAGACAGGAACAATTGTTAAGTCAGAATTTTAACTGTGGGATGGCAACCCCATCTCTCACTTGATGCCCCATTTTTCTGCTGGATGTGGGCTCTACAAGATCCCTTTCCCCAATCTAGGGCATTTCATTTCTTTGAGTTCTGAGAGTCTCTCACTTCCCAAGTTTCTGGTACATTCTGGAGAGCTTCCCCAACCTTCTACCTCCTGAGGTGGCATATTTTCATTCTTTCTGCTGGCCTTTAGGGATTTCAGCCCTTTTCCCCTACCTAATACCAAATCACATTCCCCTCTTCACTCTCCCAGATCCCTTTCCTTCCCAGGTCCCTTCCTTCATCTTTCTGGTTGCTTTCTTCTCCCTCCCAAATGGTACTAAGGCATCCTGACATGAAAATAGATCTACCTGAAGACCCAACAATACCATTCCTGGAAATATACTCAAAAGATGCCCCACCATGCCACAGGGGCACATATTCCACTATGTTCATGGTGGCCTTGTTTGTGATAGCCAGAAGCTGGAAACAATCCAGATGTCCCAAGACAGAAAAATGGATATAGAAAATGTGGTTCATTTGCACAATGGAATACACCTCAGCTATTAATAATGAGGACACCCTGAGTTTTGTATCAAATGTATGGAACTAGAAAATATCATCCTGGGTAAGGTAACTCAGACCCAAAAGTACATGATGGACATGTATGGTATGTATTCACACACACCCACACACAAAAAGCTGAATACTCAAAATAGAGTCCACCGAACTCAAAAGGACACCAATCTGAAGGGCCCGAGTAAAGACACAATGTTCTATTTTAAGGAGTTAAGAATTATCTCAACAATAAAAGAACCTCTGGAAATCACCATGCCTGACCTCAAGCTGTACTACAGAGGAATTGTAATAAAAACTGCTTGGTAGTAGTGTTTGCATTTGGTGGCTGATTATGTGATGGACCACCCGGGTGGGGCCCTCTCTGGATGGTCCAAACTTTGTCTCTGCACCTCCTTCCATGTATATTTTAATCCCTATTATAGGGAGGAATGAAGTATCCATGCGTTGGACTTTCTTGATTTTCTTGAGTTTTGGAAATTGTATCTTGGGTATTCTAGGTTTCTGGGCTAATATCCGCTTATCAGTGAGTGCATGTTAAGTGACTTCTTTTGTGATTGGGTTACCTTACTCAGGATGATATACTCCAGATACATCCATTTGCTCAAGAATATCATAAGGATATTGCTGAAAGGACCCTGATATAGCTGTCGCCTGGGAGGCTTTGACAATCCCTGACAAATGCAGAGGTGGATGCTCACAATCACCTATGGAGCAGAGCATGGGGTCCTCAGTGTAGGAGCTAGAGAGAGTACCCAAGAGCTGTAGGGGTCTGCAACACTATAGATGGAACAACAATATGAACTAATCAGAACCCCCAGAGCTCATGTCTCTTGCTGAATATATATTAGAAAATGGCCTAGTTGGCCATTATTGGGAAAGAAAGGCCTTTGGTCTAGCATAGTTTATATGCCCCAGTACAGGGGAAAGCCAGGGCCAAGTAGTGGGAGTGGGTGGGTAGGGAGCAGGGCGGGGGGGAGAGTATAGGAGACTTATGGGATAACACTTGAAATGTAAATGAAGAAATTCTCTAAAAATAAAATAAATAAATAAATAAATAAACTGCATGGTATTGGTACAGCGATAGACAGATAGACCAATGGAATAGGATTGAAGACCCAGAAATGAATCCACACACCTATGGTCACCTGATCTTTGACAAGGGAGCAAAAACCATCCAGTGGGGGAAAAAAAATAGCATTTTCAACAAATGGTGTTGGCAAACTGGCAGGTATCATGTAGAAGAATGAGAATTGATCCATTCTTATCTCCTTGTACGAAGGTCAAGTCTAAGTGGTTTAAGGAACTCCACATAAAACCAGAGACACTGAAACTTTTAGAGGAGAAAGTGGGGAAAACCTTCGAAGATATAGTCAATGGGGAAAAATTCATGAATAGAACAGCAATGGCTTGTGCTGTAAGATCAAGAATTGACAAATGGGACCTCATAAAGTTGCAAAGCTTCTGTAAGGCAAAAGATACTGTCAATAAGACAAAAAGGCTACCAACAGATTGGGAAAGGATCTTTACCAATACTAAATCAGATAGGGGACTAATATCCAATATATATAAAGAACTCAAAAATGTGGACACTAGGGATCTCCAACCCTATAGGTTGAAGAACAATATAAACTAACCAGTACACCCAGAGCTCGTGTCTCTAGCTGCATATCTAGCAGAAGATGGCCTAGTGGGCCATCATTGGGAAGAAAGGCCCCTTGGTCATGAAAACTTAATATGCCCCAGTACAGGGGAACACCAGGGTCAAGATGTGGGAGTGGGTGGGTAGGGGAGCAGGGCGGGGGATGGGGGACGGTACAGGGAACTTACAGCATAACATTTGAAATGTAAATGAAGAAAATATCTAATAAAAATTGAGAAAAAAATGGGGCACCGAGCTAAACAAAGAATTCTCAACTGAGGAATACCGAATGGCTGAGAAGCAAGTAAAAAAAATGTTCAACATCCTTAATCATCAGGGAAATGCAAATCAAAACAACCCTGAGATTCCACCTCACACCAGTCAGAATGGCTAAGATCAAAAATTCAGGTGACTGCAGATGCTGGCGTGGTTGTGGAGAGAGAAGAACACTCCTCCATTGTTGGTGGGATTGCAAGCTTGTTCAACCACTCTGGAAATCAGTATGGCAATTCCTCAGAAAATTGGACATAGTACTTCCAGAGGATTCTGCAACACAATACCTCTCCTGGGCAAATATCCAGAAGATGTTCCAACTGGTAATAAGGACATATGTTCCACTATGTTCATAGCAGCCTTATTTATTATAGTCATAAAGCTGGAAAGAACCCAGTTGTCCCAGAACAGAAGAATGGGTACAGAAATTATGGTACATTTACACAATGGAGTACTACACAACTATTAAAAACAATGAATTTATGAAATTCATAGGCAAATGGATGGATATGGAGGGCATCATTCTGAGTGAGGTAACCCAGTCAGAAAAGAACTCACACAACATGTACTCACTGATAAGTGGATATTATCACAGAAACCTAGATTACCCAAGATACAATTTTCTAAACACATGAAACTCAAGAAGAATGAAGATCAAAGGGTGGACACTTTGCCCCTTCCTAGAATTAGGAACATAGCACACATTGAAGGAGTTACAGAGATNATTCAATTAATACCATCAAAATTTCACAACATTGTGAAAATAATTTATTAGTTCTCAATGTTTTTTTTTTTTTTTTTTCCTACTCAGACATTCCATGTTAAGTGTTGACTTTTTTCCTCTGTTGGAAAGACACCATTTACTTACAGGGGGAAATGTTGCAACATTTTTTTCAAAAGTATAAAACTTCAGCTCACTTAAATATTACCTTTTGTTACCAAAGTTTAAAGTTCTTTTGTCAAGGAATGGATGAGATTGCCCCTTAATTACAAAACAGCTAGATATATAATGGGATTTCTTATCCTCCTGTCACTGGCTAAGCTTGAAAGAAACTACCACTAAAGATCTCTCAACTCTAATAATCATCAGTTTTACAGAGGTAAACTTCTTGTCTAGTAAAGAATGTTCCCTGCAGCAAGGTACCTTGCTTTGTTTTCCTTAAGGTTATGAATTGTAATTTTGACAAGGTACCCTTAGGGTCTTTTATGCATCATCAGTAGTCAGTACCTATTTCTGGGTGAAATAGAACAAACACCACACTAGCTCAGCAGAAAACAGGAAAAAAAATACTGTTCTATGAAAAGAGTTTCCCTGCCTCATCATAATTGTGGTAGCACTCCAACATGGCAAAGTGACTAAACAAACACTCTCTGTCTTCTCTATAGAAATGTTCCCAAGGATTTCTTTCTTTTTATGGCTCAAATAATTATTTGTATGTAATACTTTCCTCCACATCAAAATCTTTACTATGTCTTCTATTTGTTTTTCTAATAAATTTAAGTGTTTTAAGGCAATTTTATAAGAAATATAACATATTTAAGAAAGCTATATATGGTATGAGCTTGAATGAGTATATACAGATGTAAATAAACATATACTTTCTGGCAAAGTACAGTTCTGTACTGGTTTTGCCTTATTTATTTATTTATTTATTTATTTATTTATTTATTTAAAACTCCAGATTTTATTCATCTTACCCTCTACCCTCCAAGTGATCCACATCCCGTACCTCCTCCTGGCTCCCTGTCTCCATGAGGATGTCCCCACCCCTTCCTCATCCCACAAGACATCAAAACTCTCTGGGGCCTCCAGTCTCTTGAGGGTTAGGTGGATCTTCTCTGACTAAACCCAGACCCAGCAGTTCTTTGCTATATATGTGTTGCGGGCCTCATATCAGCTGGTGTATGCTGCCTGGTTTATGATCCAGTGTCTGAGAGATCTCAGGGGTCCAGGTTCATTGAGAATGCTGGTCCTCCTACAGGGTGGCTCTTCTCAGCTTCTTCCAGCTTTCCCCCTAATTCAACCACAGGGGGCAGCAGTCGCTTTCCATTGGTTGCATGCAAATATCTGCATCTTACTCTTTTAGCTGCTTGTTGGGTCTTTAGGGCAGTAATGATAGATCCCTTTTTGTAAGTGCTCCATAGCCTCAGTAATAGTGTCAGGCCTTGGGACCCCCCCTTGAGCAGGATCCCACTTTGGGCCTGTCGCTGGACCTTCATTTCCCCAGACTCCTCTCCATTTCCATCTCTGCAGTTCTTTCAGACAGGAACAATTTTTAAGTCAGAGTTTTAACTGTGGGATGGCAACCCCATCTCTCACTTGATGCCCCATTTTTCTGCTGGATGTGGGCTCTACAAGATCCCTTTCCCCAATCTAGGGCATTTCATTTCTTTGAGTTCTGAGAGTCTCTCACTTCCCAAGTTTCTGGTACATTCTGGAGAGTTTCCCCAACCTTCTACCTCCTGAGGTGGCATATTTTCATTCTTTCTGCTGGCCTTTAGGGATTTCAGCCCTTTTCCCCTACCTAATACCAAATCACATTCCCCTCTCCACTCTCCCAGATCCCTTTCCTTCCCAGGTCCCTTCCTTCATCTTTCTGGTTGCTTTCTTCTCCCTCCCAAATGGTACTGAGGCATCCTGACATGAAAATAGATCTACCTGAAGACCCAACAATACCATTCCTGGAAATATATTCAAAAGATGCCCCACCATGCCACAGGGGCACATATTCCACTATGTTCATGGTGGCCTTGTTTGTGATAGCCAGAAGCTGGAAACAATCCAGATGTCCCAAGACAGAAAAATGGATATAGAAAATGTGGTTCATTTGCACAATGGAATACACCTCAGCTATTAATAATGAGGACACCCTGAGTTTTGTATCAAATGTATGGAACTAGAAAATATCATCCTGGGTAAGGTAACTCAGACCCAAAAGTACATGATGGACATGTATGGTATGTATTCACACACACCCACACACAAAAAGCTGAATACTCAAAATAGAGTCCACAGAACTCAAAAGGACACCAAGCTGAAGAGCCTGAGTAAAGACACAATGTTATATTTTAAGGAGTTAAGAATTATCTCAACAATAAAAGAACCTCTGGAAATCACCATGCCTGACCTCAAGCTGTACTACAGAGGAATTGTAATAAAAACTGCTTGGTAGTAGTGTCTGCATTTGGTGGCTGATTATGTGATGGACCACCCGGGTGGGGCCCTCTCTGGATGGTCCAAACTTTGTCTCTGCACCTCCTTCCATGTATATTTTAATCCCTATTATAGGGAGGAATGAAGTATCCATGCATTGGACTTTCTTGATTTTCTTGAGTTTTGGAAATTGTATCTTGGGTATTCTAGGTTTCTAGGCTAATATCCGCTTATCAGTGAGTGCATGTTAAGTGACTTCTTTTGTGATTGGGTTACCTTACTCAGGATGATATACTCCAGATACATCCATTTGCTCAAGAATATCATAAGGATATTGCTGAAAGGACCCTGATATAGCTGTCGCCTGGGAGGCTTTGACAGTCCCTGACAAATGCAGAGGTGGATGCTCACAATCATCTATGGAGCAGAGCATGGGGTCTTCAGTGTAGGAGCTAGAGAGAGTACCCAAGAGCTGTAGGGGTCTGCAACACTATAGATGGAACAACAATATGAACTAATCAGAACCCCCAGAGCTCATGTCTCTTGCTGAATATATATTAGAAAATGGCCTAGTTGGCCATTATTGGGAAAGAAAGGCCTTTGGTCTAGCATTGTTTATATGCCCCAGTAAAGGGGAAAGCCAGGGCCAAGTAGTGGGAGTGGGTGGGTAGGGAGCAGGGCGGGGGGGAGAGTATAGGAGACTTATGGGATAACACTTGAAATGTAAATGAAGAAATTCTCTAAAAAAAAAAAAAATAAATAAATAAACTGCATGGTATTGGTACAGCGATAGACAGATAGACCAATGGAATAGGATTGAAGACCCAGAAATGAATCCACACACCTATGGTCACCTGATCTTTGACAAGGGAGCAAAAACCATCCAGTGGGGAAAAAAAAATAGCATTTTCAACAAATGGTGTTGGCAAACTGGCGGGCATCATGTAGAAGAATGAGAATTGATCCATTCTTATCTCCTTGTACTAAGGTCAAGTCTAAGTGGTTGAAGGAACTCCACATAAAACCAGAGACACTGAAACTTTTAGAGGTGAAAGTGGGGAAAACCTTCGAAGATATAGTCAATGGGGAAAAATTCATGAATAGAACAGCAATGGCTTGTGCTGTAAGATCAAGAATTGACAAATGGGACCTCATAAAGTTGCAAAGCTTCTGTAAGGCAAAAGATACTGTCAATAAGACAAAAAGGCTACCAACAGATTGGGAAAGGATCTTTACCAATCCTAAATCAGATAGGGGACTAATATCCAATATATATAAAGAACTCAAAAAGGTGGACACTAGGGATCTCCAACCCTATAGGTTGAAGAACAATATAAACTAACCAGTACACCCAGAGCTCGTGTCTCTAGCTGCATATCTAGCAGAAGATGGCCTAGTGGGCCATCATTGGGAAGAAAGGCCCCTTGGTCATGAAAACTTAATATGCCCCAGTACAGGGGAACACCAGGGTCAAGATGTGGGAGTGGGTGGGTAGGGGAGCAGGGCGGGGGATGGGGGAGGGTACAGGGAACGTACAGCATAACATTTGAAATGTAAATGAAGAAAATATCTAATAAAAATTGAAAAAAAAATGGGGCACCGAGCTAAACAAAGAATTCTCAACTGAGGAATACCGAATGGCTGAGAAGCAAGTAAAAAAATGTTCAACATCCTTAATCATCAGGGAAATGCAAATCAAACAACCCTGAGATTCCACCTCACACCTGTCAGAATGGCTAAGATCAAAAATTCAGGTGACTGCAGATGCTGGCGTGGTTGTGGAGAGAGAAGAACACTCCTCCATTGTTGGTGGGATTGCAAGCTTGTTCAACCACTCTGGAAATCAGTATGGCAATTCCTCAGAAAATTGGACATAGTACTTCCAGAGGATTCTGCAACACAATACCTCTCCTGGGCAAATATGCAGAAGATGTTCCAACTGGTAATAAGGACATATGTTCCACTATGTTCATAGCAGCCTTATTTATTATAGTCATAAAGCTGGAAAGAACCCAGTTGTCCCAGAACAGAAGAATGGGTACAGAAATTATGGTACATTTACACAATGGAGTACTACACAACTATTAAAAACAATGAATTTATGAAATTCATAGGCAAATGGATGGATCTGGAGGGCATGATCCTGAGTGAGGTAACCCAGTCAGAAAAGAACTCACACAACATGTACTCACTGATAAGTGGATATTATCACAGAAACCTAGATTACCCAAGATACAATTTTCTAAACACATGAAACTCAAGAAGAATGAAGATCAAAGGGTGGACACTTTGCCCCTTCCTAGAATTAGGAACATAGCACACATTGAAGGAGTTACAGAGAT
>LR752398.1:0-48809 GCA_902729485.2 Mus minutoides | reverse complement strand
CTTCAACCCTCTAGGTGGAAGAATAACATGAACTAACTAGTTCCCCCTGCGCTCATGTCTCTAGCTGCATATATAGAAGAAGATGGCCTAGTTGGCCATCATTGGGAGGAGAGGCCCCTTGGTCATACAGACTCTATATGCCCCAGAACAGGGGAATGCCAGGGCCATTACGTGGGAGGGGGTGGGTAGGGGAGCAGGGGGGGGGGACGCGGGAGGGTAAGGGAAAATTTCTGGATAACATGTGAAATGTAAATGAAGAAAATATCTAATAAAGAGAGGAAAAAAATTTAAATTAAATAGGTAAAGCATTGTTTGTTGGTAATCAATGAATTAATACAACCTGCTAAAAATTATGTAGATTTTTATAAGATCTTTTCTCTTATTAGTTTCATTTTTACTATGTTCAGCAATAGTACTGTGAATTTGCATTCCAAAAAGATATTTTCAAATGGTACTGTGGATTTAACTTGAAACATAAAAGCCAAGAAATTCAAAGTTAAATTCATATTAGATTTTGTTATAATCCAAATTAAAATGGCTATTTTTAAATATGTGCATAATTTTCATTTCTAATGCTCTCTAATAAGGTCTGCCTTGGTGCTCAAAGGGAAATAATAAATACTTTAAGACTTAAGTTTTTAGGGAACTTGAAGACTTTTTCAAGCTGTTAACTCACTGTGCTTCACTAACTTTAAACTAAATCATGTATAAATGAACTGTTATTTCAACCAGAAATATTCAAACTAGTTCTACTATATATGGTTCTCAATACCAGAGATAGACCATCATGATGACCTGGTAAAAAGATTTTTAACTTATAGTGAAGAAGAAAAGCATTATGACCTTCAAAGTTAACTTCTGTTGTTAAATACTTGGCAAGAGATGCCTTTCTTTATCAGACCAGAGAAACAATAGATGATTAAGTGTAAGAACCTGGGGATGGGTATTTAAAACTTTGTTGAGAACCAAAAGAATAAAGAAGCAAGCAACAAACACAGCAACATAAAAACTAATTGTCTGCCAGAATTAAAATACAGAACATTAATAAGCATGCACCATATATCTCTACAGTAGGAGACTGCAGATGAAGCCACTTTGCAGATTTTGGTACCTCTTTCATATTTTGGCTAATTTGATTTTCACATACTTTCATTAGCTTTATTTAGGTCTATAGAGGCTTCTTCTACATTCTGGCCTCTGACTCTCTTATTTTTATTAGAACACCAACAATTACATACATTGTGTTTTGATCATATTCACTTTCACATTACCCAATGCTTCACAGATCAACCTATTCCCCTTCCTTCTCAAATTTGTGGTATCACTTTTTCCCTATTCATTTATTTACTTTTTCATCAAGATAAGATCATTTTGTGAAAAACACATATCTTTGTCACATGATTTTTCAATGGAATAACAATTGATTGATTCGGGACTAGACTATTTGTTTATAAAATTATTCTTTATTTTAATAGGCAATGGTGTAGAAATCATAACGATTTCATATCAGGACATAAGGGAGAATGTAAATGATCCGATTTTCACAGCTTGTTATGCCACATCCAGAGGACCAATGGCCTCCTCTACCATTGATGCCAAATAAGGCCATCCTCTGCTACATATGCCATGGGTTCCTCCATTACTCTTTGGTTGGTAGATTAAGAAATAGACTATTAGAGAGAACTGACCATTCCTCTTCTAGTAGCTAAGAATTCTCACTATCTCACTATTCAAGGTGAAAGCTGCATGCCCAAGTCATCCTCGTTATGATGAGATTTAGTCTGGCTTGGCTTAACAGCTATGAGTTCATTTATGCAGTTGCCCTACCATGTCCAGAGGACACTGCTTCCTTACAGTCACTCACTGCCAGTGGATCTTGTCCTTTTCGTGCCTTAACTTTCACAATGACCCTATAGAAAATACCACAGGACCTGAACGGGTCTGCAACCCTATAAGAGGAACAACAATATGAACTAACCAGAACCCCAGAGCTTGTGTCTCCAGTTGCATATGTAGCAGAAGATGGCCTAGTCAGCCATCACTGAGAAGAGAGTCCCCTTGGTGTTGCAAACTTTATATACCCCAATACAGGGGAACGTCAGGGCCAAGAAGTGGGAGTGGGTGGGTAGGGGAGCATGGCAGGGGTAGGGTAGAGGGAATTTTTGAAATAGCATTTGAAATGTAAATTAAGAAAATATCTAATTAAAAATTGGGAAAAAAGATTAAATAAAAGCAAAAAAAAAAAAAAAAAATGGTGTCTGTGAGCCACCATGTATCTGCTGGGAATTGAACTCAGGACATCTGGAAGAGGAGACAGTGCTTTCAACTGGTGGGCAATCTCTCCAGTCTCCATAATCCATTTTTATCCTTTGTACGAATACATTCTTTCTTTTCTTTTTGAAATCTATTGCCCATAATTATTTATCTATTCCCAATATACAGGGAATGGAAACTTCTAAGATATTCATCAATTGATAAATGACTATTGAAAATATTTTATATTTATGTAATATATAATATTACATGTACTATATTCATAATAGATAATTATTTACTAAACTTTCTTTTTTGTCATCCTCTGCTACATATACATCTGGAGCCATGAGTTGCTCCATGTGTACTTCATGGATGGTAGCTTAGTTTCTCAGAGCTATGGAGAGTCTGCGTGGTTGATATTATTGTTCTGCCTATGAAGTTTCAAACCCATTCAGCTCCTTCAGTCCTTCATCTAACTTCTCTATTGGGGACCCTGGGTTCAATGCAATGGTTGACTTCAAGCATCTGCCTCTGTGTTTGTAAAGCTCCGGCTGAGTCTCACAGGAGATAGCTATATCATTCTCACGTCAGCAAGCATTTCTTGGCATCCACAATAGTGTCTGGTTTTAGTGACTATATACAGGTGGATCTCTACTATGGGCAGTCTCTGGATGGCTTTTCCTTCAGTCTCTTCTCTACACTTCACCTGTGTATTTGTTCCTGTGAGTATTTCGTTCCCCTTTCTTAGAAGGACGGAAGCACCCACACTTTGATCTTCCTTCTTCTTGAGCTTTATATGGTCTATGAATTGTATCTTGGGTATTTGGAGCTAATTTGCATTTTAATACAATATATTTTAACTTTTTCCTTCATTTTAATTCTTCTAAGACTGCTATAAATCTCTGTTAACTTAATTTCATCTCTCTCTCTCTCTCTCTCTCTCTCTCTCTCTATATATATATATATATATATATATATATATATAATTTTCATTAGTAATTCAGCAGTTGATGGACATGTGAAAGGTTTCCATTACCTAGGAATATCAGGATTCTGGGTATAGAGTAGGAATAAATGTGGATAATCTCTAGTCATATGCAGAGTCCTTTGGACTTACATCAAGCGGCAATATGGGTGCTTCACATGGCAGGCTTGTTTTCAGCATTTTTGATGAACCTCTAAATTGATTTCTATAGCTATACTTTTGGAACAGCTTTCTTAGAATATTTAATTAAGAAACTTTTCAAACTAAATATATCTATGACAGTTTGATATATAAATATTCCCCAATTTTTTTCTGGTTTTGTAGTCTATGCATTCCTTTATTAATAACCATGGAGCTATTATATTCCATTCTCCTAGAATACCAAGGAACAGTCTCATCATCTCACCTTTTTTGTAACAACTCTCTTTCATTTGAGCAGAGTGTGGGTCAATTTCTTGCCTCTTCTGTGTCTCCAAGGAAGTATTTTCTGTTTAATTTCAACTGATACATTTATTATCTTGTCATTTCTAATTTATAATTTCCCAAGGGGATGAGGATAACTAAATAAACTCAATAATGAAAGAAGCATACTATTATTTTATAACACATGCCTTCATTATTTTGTGCAAATGACAAAGTAAGCATTTTTAATGGAAATAAAAACTGTTATACAAACTACACAAAACTTTATAACTTCTTACAAATCTCTATTGAAAAATACATTATTTTTCATCTTTATGATAAATATGTCTCGTATTCCCTGACACACTACAGGTGTCATTGTTTTTGTCACTTTTCTCTAATGAGCAATAATTATTCATAGTAAGGATATTCAACATCATGTCCCCATTATATAGGAAGAAATTGATAGAACAAACCATATGACTCAAATGGACTTAACAGATATCTCAGAATATTTCACTCAAAAACAATTGAATATACCTTATCCTCAGTACCTCATGGAACTTTCTCCAAAATTGAGGATATGCTTGTCACAAAACTAAGTCTCAATAGATTCAAAAAATTTGAAATAACCCTTAGTCTTCCGTCAGAACATCATGCATTAAAGGTGGATTTCAGCAACAATAGACACAATAGAAAACCAACAAACTCATGGAATTTGAACAACTGTTTAGTGAATGATCACTGGGTCAAGGTAGAAATAAATTAAAGACTTCCTAGCATTCAATGAAAAATGAAGGCACAATAAAACCAGTCTTATGGTAAACAGTGAAAGCAGTGCTAAGAGTAAAGTTCAGGGCACTAAGTGCCTCCATACAGAAATTAAATAGTCTTACTAACTTAACGGATCAGCATCAAAGCTCTTGAACACACACACACACACACACACACAAACACATCAAAGAACATCCTGAGTGAGGTAACTCAGACCCAAAAGGACATGCATAATATGTACTTACTGATAAGTGGATATTAGCCAAAAACAAACAAATAAACAAACAAAACCCATACAGAATACACCAGAAAGATTCCACAGAATTCAAAAGGCTCAACAAGCTGAAGTGCCCAAGTGAGGATGCCTCAGTTCTGCTTGTGAGAGAGAAGAGAGCAATCACAATTGAGGAGGGAGGAAAGGACTTGGGAGAGAAAGTGGATGTGTTGGGGGGGGGGTACGTGGGGGGAAGGTCCTGATCTGGTATTGGGTGAAGGAAAAGGACTGAAGTTCTGTGGGCCAGCAGAAATAATGTAAACAGGCAACATCAGGAAATAGGAGGTTGATGGGAACCCGCAGAATGCACCAGAGACCTGGGATGTGAGAGACTCCCAGGACTCACAAGGGAGGGACCTTGGAAGAAATGCCCAATGGTATGGAGAGGGAACTTATAGAGCCAATCTCTAGCAGGAAGAAAGGACATCAAGTGAATGATGGGGTTGCCATCCTACAGTCATACCTCTGACCCATAATTGTTTCTCTCTGGAAGAATTACAGGGATGGAAATGGAGAGAAGCCCGAGGAAAAGAAGGTCCTGCTATAGACGCAATGAGGAATCTAGATCAAGGGTAGGTCCCAAAGCTTGACACTATTACTGAGGCTATTGAGCACTCACAAAAAATGATCTATCATGACTGTCCTTTGAAAGGCCAAATAAGCAGCTGAAAAAGTCAAGCAGACTCTTTGTACCTCAATTGTATCTCAATGCAGATATTTGTACCTAACCAATGGACAGAAGCTGCTGACCCCTTTTGAATTAGGGAAAGGTGAAAGAACCTGAGGAAAGGAGATCCTGTAGGAGGACCAGCAGTCTTAATTAATCTGGACCCCCCAAGATTTTTCAAACACTGGACCAGCAAATAGAGAGCATACACCCGCTGATATGAGGCCTCCAAAACACATGCAGTAGAGGACTTCTGACTCTCTGTTAATTTAGAGATGATGTAGACCCTAGGAAATTTAGAGGTTAGGTGGGGTGGAGGGTGGGGACATCCACATGGACACTGGGCGGAGTAGGGTGTGGGGCAGTTGAGGGTAGATGGAGGCAGGGAATGGAATGTAAAAAATGAATTACAAATAAAATTAAATAAAAAAAAGAAATAAGTTGTTGTCCTGAATTGGATTTTTGATGCATCATTTGGAAAATATTACGTTCTTTTGATTTTTCACTTAAGTTGTATTCATATTAGCAGAATAGCCTAAATATTTTTTTCTGGTATCTAGTATTACCTTATTATTTAGCTATATTTTATTATTTGAAAATTTTTACAATAATATTAAAAATATAATTAGGGTATTATGTTAATACTTCCAATAAAATTCAATAATAAAACCAGAATATAATAAATATAAAAAATTTAGATGATTCATATTTTAAACCTTTAGATTTGTTTAAAACTCATAGTTGTAGCTAAAATAAAAAGTGTATGAATATGTGAAATGAATTACTATTGTCTTTTAATACCCATGTTAAAATTAAATGTCTTTCATATAACTATGTATATATGAATATAAAAAAACATACTTACTATTGAATAGCAGTACATATATATTTTGTGTTCCTTATTCAAAAGCCAAAACAACGCAATGATATATATTACTAAATTTTTTTTAAAGGCAAATGAAGAAAGAACCTAAGTCTCTCCAAGTTGAAAGCCTAAATATAATAAAAAGTCAATCCAGACAAGTATCCTATATCCATTCAACTATAACATGACTATGGCCCTGAGAACTTGTGCTGAATCAACTCTATTTAAATGAAATATTGCTGCAAGCACACAGTAGAAGGCCGTGTCTCTTCCTCTGCATGCTAAACTAAGCCTTTATGATTTCTACAAAGAAAATTCCCAGAACATTAAAGAAAGTAGAAACTCTTATTATTCAAGAAGTTAGAGTGAAGAAATGTGATGACTCTGACTTCAGTAAAAATGCAAGTTTTTTTTTTTTTTTTCCAAACAGTGGACTCATTTTTATTAGGCACTGCACAGTTTTATGGTAATTGCCAGTGCAGCATAGGCAAGGAGATCTGAACTATGGCTTAATATAAGTTTTATTATTTTCTATGGAAAAGAGAAGTAAGTGTATCTCATCTCAAAGACCTATATAACTTTTCTAATTCTTTTCACTGTATGCAAAAGACTTAAAAGTATAAGGTTTTATACTCAGTATTAAATTACATGTTATATTAATATAATCATTTAATTTCTGTATATTAAGCCTTAAAATGTTTTATCATCAAATTTTATATATCTTTAAAGTTTTTATTCCATATTCTTTCTAACTTTTAAGCCTTATATTCTATGGATTCATACACCTGTTCTTACAAAAGATCCTATTCCTTAAAATTTCTTTTCAATATAGATCCCTTGAATCAATTACTATTGGACACTCCAAAATAAACATTTCTCTGGTCTTGCTCCCTAAAAATTTGTACTTTTAAAATTTTATTTACTTATATATGTTATATAATACCTTTAAAATTAGGGACTGTGATTTTTGAATAACAAGTCTTTCTGTAACTCTATGCCTGGCAGTCACATGTTAAATAATATCCTAAACGTGCAACTTAGGCTAGTAACAGACTCTTCTTTGTTTTAGTGCATTTGAGTGATATTACAATCAATGAGCATAAGGAGCGGCACACCAAGAGTGGCATGACACTGTGTTCTGGTAATAAATACGCAGTTACTCATATTTTATAATACTTAATACATTGTAATTTAACTTCCATGAGAAATCATGGAGAATTTAAAGAAGGTAAATGTAAAGAAATTTAAAGAAAGGAAAGTTTTGTAGGAGGGTTTGAAGGAGTCAAGAAAGTGATATGTTGTAATTATAATCTCAAAATAAATAAGTAACCAATTTAAAATGAGATAAGCCAGATGATATAAATCAATCTTCTTAGAGGAAAAATACTTCTCAACAATGTAGGAAAACACAATTGGCAGTATTAGTCATTATAATTAAACTAAAATCCATTTATGATACTACTAATACTGCCATAATGCCTTTAATAAGCAAGTTGTAATTGTAAATACTAGCTAGCAAAAGGTTTAGCATTGTGGTACCATCTGGTGTTGATAATAGTAACCTCAAGTCAGATGTATGATTTTAAAATTATAAGTGTCTTATAAATTATAAGCATTTCCTTATTAGCCTTTATGCTTTTCTTTCTTCTAATTTACTTTAAACCCAAAATATATGTCCATGTAATATCTGTATTTGGATTCATAATAGCTTTATTCAAAATTATCATAAATTGCAAATCAAAAGCTTTCCTGGATTGTCATACAGATAAGCACACTTGAACATGAGTACACATGATTGAATATTACATAGCAATATCATAGGAAAGGAGCTACTGAAACTGTGCAAATCATGATAGATTATAAAATAACCACAGGTCGCCAACCTAATGTCCACTACAATGATGGGCCTAAACACAAGAGAGAACAATATTTAACCAATGCGTGGATTGACTTATATGATTCCTAGCCATGTACAAAATACAATTATGATTTGTTCTCAGTGTCAGTTTAAAATTTTAAGGAACAGTATGAGAGAATATTTGAGACCATTTGAGTAGAGGGTCAATGCTAAGTGCAGAAGTCCTACATGGATGTTTGTGATGCTGCACTCACAGTTGCAGAGATAACCACATGAGAAACTGAGTTATATTTTGATGTCTATAGCTGTTTGTGAATTATGTTTTCATAATCTTACTGTCCAAACTGCAATATTACTTTATCTTATGTTATTAAAAACAAATGAACTTGTGATTCCTCTTTTCCTCAAGTGATGTCCCAGTGTTTCCTCTTATTATTTACTCTTTAGTGATTTCTTATGTCCTCTTCCATCCAAAATGGTGAATTGACAATTTAAACAAGATTACTATTTTACTAAATTATCATGTGCATTAACATATGAATATTTAATATATGCATATTTGCAGTATAGAGATTAAGATGAAGAATGAATTTAATTTTAAGTTAAATGTAAGAAGCAATATGTATGCTATGTCTTTCCAAGTACAGGTGTTTGTGGGCATAACAGCCAAGGGCTGTGTTTTCTACTTTGATCCTCTTTGTAGAATAAAAACTTGGCCAAAGATGAAAATTGTCACCAGTCTCTGAGATGCTCTGTTTTACGATGAAAATCTTATCACCTTCATACAGTTAATCATCTGCCAGATTTCAAGCATCACTTTATATAATTCAATAATAACCGACTCTGCCACCAGATTTTATTTTCCACCAGAAATACAGAAGTGGATGCTCACAATCATCTATAGGGCAGAACACAGGGTCCCCAATGTAGGAGCTAGAGAGTGTACCCAAGAGCTGTAGGAGTCTGCAACCCTATAGATGGAACAACAATATGAACTAATCATAACCCCCAGAGCTCATGTCTCTAGCTGCATATATATTAGAAGATTGCCTAGTGGCCATTATTGGGGAAGAAAGGCCCTTGATCTAGCAATGTTTATATGCCCCATTACAGGGGAATGCCAGGGCTAAGTAGTGGGAGTGGGTGGGTAGGGGAGCAGGGCAGGGGGAGGGTATAAGAGACTTATGTTATAAAACTTGAAATGTAAATGAGGAAAATATCTAATAAAAAAAAAACCTTTTGCATGTAAAACTCACTTTAGGATTTAAAAGATATTTGTCCAATAATATAGCCTCAAAAATTATAGCTAAAATATTTATAATTCTTCTTATTATTTTATCTTCTCATAAGGACTTTAATATTTGAATAAATAAAATTTATTTTACATTAAGGTGTATACATTTATTTTGAAATGCATTATTTATCATAGGCAAACACTATTCATAGTGTATTATATTTCTCAGCAACATATTTTTGATATTCTATGTAATGAACAATTTTATATGTTTGATCAAAGTTGTGGAAAATGGTTTTCTACTTTTTTATATTTGGCATACAATTATTATTATTTATTTTGTAAATTCATTTAGTTATTTACTTTATTTACAATATCAGTGACCCTTCCTTCCCTGTACCCACCCTGGGTATCACATCATGTCATTGCAGAACTAGGCACATTCTTTACCATTGAGGCCAAAACAGGCAGCCCAGATAGAGGAATGGCATCCACAGGCAGGCAGCAGAATCAAGGACAGGCTCTGAAATAGTTGTTGGGAGACCTTCATGAATAAGCTGCTCATCTGCTACATATGTGTGTGAGGAGAGGGAGTGGGGAGCTAAGTCATCCTTGTATTCTCTTTGGTTGTTTGTTCGGTCTCTGGGTGCCCAAGGGTCCAGGTTAGTTGACTATGTTGGTCCCTGTCTTCTTTGAGTCCCTCATTTCTTCCCCTAACTCTTCCAAAAGACTCTCCAAGCTCCATCCAATATTTGGCTGTGGGCTTCTGCTTCTCTTTCCATTGACTTTTGGTTGGAGCTTCTCAGAGTAGAGTAAAGCTAGATACATGTCTGCAAACATAACAGACAAACATCAATAGTGTCATAGGTTGGTGCTTGCCCATTTGATATGTCTCAATTTGGGAAGCCCCTGGTTGGCCATTTCTCCATCAATGTTCTAACTTTATCTATTGACATCTTGTAGGCAGGATACTTTTTTTGGTCAAAGTTTTTGTGCATAGTTTGTTATCCTTATTCCTCCACTGAGTGTCCTGCTTGACTACAGAAAGTGGCCACATCAGGATCTATATCTGTCATTGGTAGGAGTCTCATTTAGTTGCTCCCTTAAACACCTCAGGGCTTCTCCCTATCCCATATCTCTAACATGTCCTAGAGACATGGGTTGCTACCACTCACTACCACTGATTTCATTCTCTCTCACCTGCTCTCTCTACACTTGATGTTCCCTGTCATCCTCCCCTTTCCATCCCCTCTCCCACAAATTACCCTCCCTCCATCCATTTCTGTCATCTACTTTCTTCCCCTTTCTGAGAAAGATTCCATCATCCTCCTTTGGTCCATCCTTGTTATTTGGCTTATTTGGATTTGTGGACTATAACATGGTTATTCTGTACTTGATGGTTAATATTCACATAAAAATTGGTTCATAGCATGCATTGACATACATCCATGTCATTTTGGATTTGGGTTACCAGAAAGACATTTTCTAGTTCCATCCACTTGCCTGGAAAAATTAATGATATCCTTGATTTTATAGCTGATACATGATTTAGTATTCAATCAGGTAGTAGACCCATATTTTCTTTATCCATCCTTTAGTTCAGGGACTTATAGGTTGTTTCCAGGTTCTGACTATTGTGAATAAAGCTGCTATAAATGTAGTTGAGCATGTATCCTATGGAATGGTGGAGCATCTTTGTGCCCTGGAGTATAATAACTGAATCTTGAGATAGATGTATTCCAAATTATGTGAGAAACTGCCAAATTGATTTTCAAGTCTACTGTACAAGTTTTCACTCCCAAGAGCAATGGAGGGATAGTCCTCTTGATCCACATCCTTGCCAACATGTATTGTTGCATGAGTCTTTGATCTTAGACATGATATGTGTAATATGAAACCTCAGAGGTGTTTTCTTGTTGCTGTTGTTTTTTTCTTTTGTTTTTGTTTTGTTTTTTGTTTTGGTTTGGTTTGGTTTTTGTTTTGTTTTTTATTTTGTTTTGTTTTCGAGACAGGGTTTCTCTGTAAATCCCTGGCTATCCTGGAACTCACTTTGTAGACCAGGCTGGTCTCGAACACAGAAATCCGCCTGCCAGAGGTGTTTTTTTGTTTGTTTGTTTGTTTGTTTGTTTGTTTGTTTGTTTTTTAAATTTCTCTCATGACTAATAAGGTGTTGACTATATTTAAGTGTTTCTAGGTATTTAGGTGTCATGACTGTTTGCACAGGACATGTATATGTTCCCACAGTCACTGTGAGGTTATATGTGCATCTGTCCTGTTTTGTCTGGAAGATACCTCTTTATTGTAGTCATCCATTATTTCACTCACTTATAATCTTTCTGTATCATATACTGTGTAAGTTCTTGAGACTCGAAGTGGGGAGTTTGATGATGGATTCCCTGTATAACTGAGTGCTCAAAATCTCTTACTCTCTGCATGTTTACCACATGTGGGTCTTTCTTTTAATTCCCATTTACTTTAAGAGCTTTCACTTATTAGGCTTGATTGAGGCACTGATCCATCAGTACAGCAGTATTTCATTAGGAGTCATTTTAATGCCATGCACTTTAGCAGAATAATATTAGGTGTTCAACTAGGTCCATGCCCTATCTCATATTACTGTGTTGCCCATCAGTGACAAGCATGGGGTACATCACATGGATTTGGCCTTTAAGCCAATCAGGCAGTAGTTGGTTACACCCACAAAGATTGTACGACTACTGCAGCAGCTTATCAAAAGGCAGGTTACCTGTATACATAGCAGGTCTTTTAGCTGAAATAGTACTGATTATCTTTCTGTTCTTGTAACATACAAAGTACCTTGCAGTACCCTGAATGCTAGAAAATAGGGGTGAATCGTCATGTTATATAGGAGTTAAACTTCTCCATGCTTAATGTAGTATTTCTAAGATATTAAAACAACAAGCAACAGCAACAATAACAAAAATGAAAAGGAACAAATAAAGAACACTCCCCCAAACAACTTCTATGAAGCCAATTATCACTCTAGTATGAAGAATAGGAAAAGCAACAACATCGAAAACTTTAGGCCTGTATCTCAGATGAACAGATATTCAAACCTGCTCACTTAAATATTTACAAATTTAAAAGACATATATCAAAACCATTATCTAACCACAGACAAGTTAGCTTTATAATATAGATGCATGGATGTTTTAACATACATATGTCAATGTATGTTATAAACTTTATAAATGGATTTTAAAACAATTACTTGACAATTCCAATAAATGTAGAAAAAAGTTTTTACAAAATTCAACATAACTTCAATAAATAAATCTAGCAAATCTAAAACTAGATGGGATACTTATGTCCAACATCGCCCTAAGTGGAGAAAAACTTACACAGAGTTCTACACATATATTTATAAAGCAACAAGAACTTTAAAATTATTCAATGAGTAACCATAAAACACTTAGTTAGCCTTCAAAGTTGAGGTATATTTTTGATTTTTTAAACCTTGTTTTATATTTATTTGGTCACTATCAATCATTTAACCAGCAGCAGCAGCAGTAGCAGATTCAGCTGAAGTCTGGCCCCAAGTTTTTATGAGCAAAAATGACCTTGATTTCACTCATCTGCCTCCAGAGTGCTAGAATTATAGATTTTTCTCACCATGCTTTCTAATTTCCAAGTTAAAAAATCACAAATCATATTGATTCTTGTCTTTAAAGTTTGATATTTTGAGGACCACATACAAAAATGTCTTCTTTGTTCCAATCTGTAATAGCAACTTCTAAGGTCACTGCTCCTCAAATGCCATAGCCTGTAGGTTTACCACTGTGCCATTTATAGTATAAATACATTCCTGACTGCAGACTGGACAATACTTTTTCTTACCTCTAAAACATAGGCTCTTATTTCCAAGGTAATTATGATGAACATGGATTTCTCTAAACTGCTATATGCTGGCCATGCTCACTTGAAAGTCAGGCATGAGGGCATTGGTATTTTACTTTCCAAGTGTATGTTTCTTTCTTGTACCAAGATTTTAACCCAGAAACCTTCAGCTTGCAGCTTGACCTACTAGCCAAATAAACAATGTGGCAAATTTCTTCTCCCAAGCCAAAAGAAAGTCAATACACTACAGGATTTAGAGGATTTTATTAATGCCATGCATCAAGCTGAAAGAAGGTTTTCAGAAAATTATTTTGTTTGTATGTTGTCAAAAAAAGCAACAGAATTACCCTGGTGATGCATTGTCAGTAAACTACATACTTCATAGGATCCAGCAGTGGAATATATTCTTTATTAGTGGTTGTATGTGAAGGGTCCAGCCCATCATGGTTAGTGAGATCTCTGGTCTTCTGGTCCTGGGTTTGATATTGAAGTAGACTGAAGACAAAGCCAGTAAGCAGCATCTTTTTTTTTTTTTTTTTAATTAGATATTTTCTTAATTTACATTTCAAATGCTATCCCGAAAGTTCCCTCTCCCCTCCCTCCGCCCTCCTCCCCTGCCCTCCCACTCCCACCTCTTGGCCCTAGTGTTCCCCTGTATTGGGACATATAAAGATTGCAATACCAAGGGGCCTCTCTTCCCAATGATGGCCGACTAGGCCATCTTCTGCTACATATGCAGCTAGAGACACTAACTTTGGGGGTTTTGGTTAGTTCATATTGTTGTTCCTCTTATAGGGTTGCAGACCCCTTCAGCTCCTGGGGTTTTATCTCTAGCTTCTCCATTGTGGGCCCTGTGTTCCATCATATAGTTGACTGTGAGCATCCACCTCTGTATTTTCCAGGCACTGGCACAGCCTCACACGAGACAGCTATATCAGGGTCCTTTCAGCAAAATCTTGCTGTCCTATGCAATAGTGTCTGAGTTTAGTGACTGATTATGGGATGGATTCCATGGTAGGGTAGTCTCTGGATGGTTCATCCTTTTGTTTTAGCTCTAAACTTTGTCTCTGTAACTGTTTCATGGGTATTTTGTTTCCTATTCAAATGAGGAGTGAAGTACCCATGCGCTGGTCTTCCTTCTTGGTTTTCTTGTGTTTTGCAAATTGTATCTTGGGTATTCTAAGTTTCTGGACTAATCTCCATTTATCAGTGAGTGCATATCTATTGACTTATTTTGTGATTGGGTTACCTCACTAAGGATGATATCTTCTAGATATATCCATTTGCCCAAGAAGCATCTTATGTAGCCGCTGCATCAGCTCTTGCTTCCAAGATCCTGCCATGTTTAAGTTCCTGTCCTGACTTTGTTCAGTGATGGATTATAAAAAGAATAAACCAAAGCAAGATGCATTCCAACCTGCTTTCTAACATGCTGTCTCATTATAGCAGTAGAAAACCTCACTAAGAAAGATATTATCCCTGGTACCAGAAACCTAATCATTTTCTCAGTGATAGTAAAATCATTGTTATTGGAAGAGAATGTCCAGACATTTGCTTTGTTAAGCAGCATTGTAAGGACCAGAGGTTTACTTCAAGGGTCACAGATGGGAGAACATCAATCTGGGTAATATAAGAAAGAAACTTGGTCCTATTAACTGAGAAAACAGTGCTCAGGAGTCTGAGCCTAGGATGCAAGGGATGGTAATCATCATATGGATGGATTCTATCAAAAGAGGAGCAATGCTCTGGATTCTGGAGGATTTGGCCATAGGATGGTTCCATGGACTAGCAAAAGTTGACCAGAACATCATTCTGTTCAGCCTTCTGGATTAACACGCATCTATTTCTTTCACTAAAGAAAAAAGCTTGTGTGTTTAACAGTTATGGTTCCATCATGTTTTTCTGAGTGTAAGGGACCCTCTACAGAACATAATATCTGATGCTGAATTAAGAGGCTCTAAGTGAAGCTGGGCATGTTGACACACACCTTTAATCCCAGCACTCAGGAGGCAGAGGCAGGAAGATTTCTAAGTTCAAAAATAAATCCATATAATATTCAGTTTCTCTTAAAATGCAAGAGAAACTGTAAGATATGTTCAATGTATTATCAATGAGATAAAATGCATACATTTCAAATCTCCTGTTATAAATAAAGAGTTTTGCAAATACTTCAGCTTGGATCTGTAATGTCATTTGTAGAGTCAACGTCTAAGTCTTGGTCTGTAGCTGCTGACAAGTTTTGGTTCAATGAAGACTCCTAAATGAAAGAACTGAGTTTCTGCATGTGTGCTTTCCAAAACCAAGATGAGGTTCTGGAACCTTCTGATCCCAGTGCCTTTTGTGGCCACTGTGAGGACAGCAGCTTTGGTGTCTCATGCTGCTTCCTCGGGGCCATGGTGTTTCCTCCTTCCTAGCAGCCTAAACATAACTATTGGAACCAATTGGACATGAAAGACATTCTGAAACACTGAGAATAAATATAATTAAAATTAATATTTCTTTTTAAAAAGAAAAAAAATACACTAAATCTATTGGTATTCTTCACTCATGTACGTGTGTGTGTGTGTGGTGTGTGTTTGTGTGTGTGTGTGTGTGTGTGTGTTTGTGTGTGTGTGTGTTAGAGGATGGTGTTTACCCTCATTTCTGTAAGGTACCAGTTGTGATCAGAGGTCTATGACATTTAGTTTCCTACTTTATTATTTTGAAAAAGGGTATCTCAGGGAACCAAGAGATAGGCAGCTTGACTAAATTGGCAGGGCTCTGGGAACAAATGATGCATCTATGACATTTCCATAGCCTTGGACAGTCTCCATTCTCAAAACCTCATTTAAATACATGAAGTTCATTAACCTTATTTAACCTATTTACAAATGCAGTCACTGTGGATATCTTATGGATTCTAGGATTTCAATATATGAATTGGGGAGTACATAGAGAAGCATTCATACAGCTTCAGTAAATCATATATGCCCAGTTCCTTTAGTTTCTTCTATTTTTAGTATCTTCCTCATGGCACTTAGTGTATATCTATCAAATCAGCGATAAACTAATTGACAGGGTCAAAAAAGTAATTAGAATCTTGTCCAATAATATTCGAAGCAAGAAGAAATTTTTCATTTTTACAGTGTAATGTTAAGCCAAGAATATTGTCTGAAAATTGACAGGAACAAATAAATTAATTTTTGTAATATAATAGCATAATTCTCATTTTATAAATGGGAAAATCTATTTTCAAGGAGTATGTCATCTCACTAAAATAAATGACAAATAACGGTATGTGGAAAAATTGTGGGTTTTTTTGTGACAATTTTCACATTTTATAACAACCATCTTAATGAATTATCTAATTTGCGCATCCAGATCTGAACAGACTCATCTAAACCAGCAGAGTGAGAGGAAATGCGCTCAGCTGTCATTCACTTTCCCCACTGTCTGCCTCGGCTCTCTTATTACCTACCTGTATTCATTTCTCATTGAGTAATAACATACCCCATGAACATTAGACTAAGCAATGCTATATTTTATATGACATATCAGTGCATATTTTCAGTAATTATCACTATCACCATTTTGTAGCAAAGAATAAAACAAAGAATTTTATTCTCAAGTGTATATATAGTCTTTTTGCTATTGCATACAGTTTTTGCATACTCAAATAGTTTCTACATGCTATCCTTATATCTGGAAATGATTCTATTTTCCTCTACTGTGAAATTACATCTGAGTTTGACAGAGGTAGCTAAAAGGAGAGATAAGTGTTGTAGCCATATAGTATAATGAATTTCCTGTATCATGAGATGCAGTCATTGAAAGGACCTGATACAATGAGTTAAATGAAGCACAGATATTTTGGATAATTATTTAACTCCAATCATTTCAGTGGTTATTGGATTTAAATAATTTTAAAAAATCATGTTAGATTTTACATTTATAAGTCACAAAGAAATAGTTTTATAATTTATGCTAGTTTTATAATTTATGTTGTTTTTAGAAAAGTCATTTATTTTAGTATATGTATGTGTGGAGCATCACATTAATTGTAGGTAACAGGAAAATTTCCAGGAATCAATAATGTTCTTTAAAAGTCTCAGAGGGCTGGGCAGTGGTGGTGCACGCCTTTAATCCCAGCACTAGGGAGGAAGAGGCAGACAGATTCTGAGTTTGAGGCCAGCCTGGCCTACAGAGTGAGTTCTAGGGTAACCAGGGATATACAGAGAAACTCTCTCTCAAAAAATTGAAGTAAATAAATAAAGAGAGAGAGGGGGAGGCAGGAAGAAAGGAAGAAAGGAAGGAAAAAATGTCTCAGAGGATCAAATTCAGCTCATCAGGCTTAGGGCAATGACTTTTGCATGTAAGCCAAGTTCAGTTCTTCAATAATTACAAAAGGAGACCATAAAGAGGAAGAAGGTCAAATAAAATTAATCCCATATTTTAATATACATTTATTCTTATTTTTAGTATCTCATAGGAAATGTTTCTCACATATTCTTATTATATTAGTGTAATTATTGTCTTGAATTCTATGACAATCAGAATAATTTTAATGCATTTTCTGCTTTCTATTATGGAGCATTCAGACATACTCAATATGAATCTCACCATATTCATATGATATTGATTATTATCAACTCTTGATCTTATACTTCAAAAATACCAAGGCTATAAATCTAGAAAAGTGAACAAAGGGCTGGAATAGCAAACAGAGTTGGCATTTTCAACTTCATTAAAACTATGTTCAGGCCACACCAGACCCACTATAAAACAGCCCAAGGGAATTGTGCTCTAAATTTTTCAAGTATTATTTCTATATTTTCCTGCTAATGTGCCTTCTCTGTGTCTCCCATTCACCTTTATAGCTTTGAGTAACAAAATCTTCCAAACTACTCAAGTAGATAGTTTTGTTTATTAGAACACGATGCAGCCGTAAGACACTTATTCTATACCAATAATTACTTCCTTAAAATTAAAAAGAACATTTGTCAATTCTTGATCTTACAGCACAAGCTATTGCTGTTCTGTTTAGGAATTTTTACCCTGTGCCCATACCTTCGAGGCTTTTCCCCACTTTCTCCTCTATAAATTTCAGTGTCTCTGGTTTTATGTGGACTTCTTTGATCCACTTAGATTTGAGCTTTGTGCAAGGAGATAAGAATGGATCAATTTGCATTTTTATACATGATAACTGCCAGTTGTGCCAGCACCATTTGTTGAAAATGTCTTTTTTTCCACTGCATGGTTTTAGCTCCCTTGTCAAAGATCAAGTGACCATAGGTGTGTTGATTCATTTCTGGGTCTTCAGTTCTATTCCATTGATCTACCTGTCTGTGTCTGTATCAGTACCATGCAGTTTTCTATCAAAATTGTTCTGTAGTACAGCTTGAGGTCAGGCATGGTGATTCCACTAGAGGTTCTTTTATTGCTGAGAATAGTTTTTCCTATCCTAGGTTTTTTATTATTCCAGATGAATTTGCAAATTGCCCATCATAGAGGCAGGGGTAAGGAGGAGGATATTGAAGTTTATGGAGAGGAAACTGGGAAGGGGGCTGACATTTGAAAAATGTAATTAATAAAATAAATAACCAATAATAATAATAATAACAATAATAAATAAATAAATAAATAAATAAATAAATAAATAAATAATGTCTTTTTTTTCCACGGCATGTGATTCATCTGCCTCAGTATGGTAGGGTTCACGTTCTCTTAATGCATCAATAGTGGAGAATATGGTCAAGTTACCAAAAGTTCGGTACCATTGAATGGTTTATTGTCCTCTTCTAGTAATTGATTAAACTACATTGTTTTTTCCAAATCTGCTTAAGTAATATCATGTGCTACACAAACATTAATTTGCAATTCTATATACCCACATCTGTGCCTTGGAACATCTACTTTTTCAGTCTGTGCATTATCTGATTAACTGTTCTGAGTGACTTCGTTATTTTCATTTATTCAAGTATTTTTATTTTTTCTTTCTATTTTCCTTTACTATTAAGTTGCCTGAAAATGGCTATGAAAGACAAAAGTTAGCAGTATGTATTCCTTAACAAGTTCAGTGGCTTTTAAACATCTGCTAACTGTTTACCAAGCTCATTTTTTCCCTTTTGCTATTCAAAGAATTATTGTTAGCTAAATATATTTAAACTTCATCTTTCTGCTGGTAAATTGAAATCCTGTATCTCAAATGAAACCTCTTTGATATTAATCTGTTATAATTATTAATATATTTTCTTTTTTTTTTCATTTGAGTTGCTCCATTAATAGGATTGATTCTAACTCTATTAAGTACATTAAAATATTTTAAACTAAAAAAAGGTGATATACACAAAATATGTGGTGGGAAAACTCCAAAACATTAAAATAAAGGGTAGAGATAAATGTCATGAGATCATTAGAATGGCTACAGCTGTATATGTAGCAGAGGATGGCTTTAGGTAGCATCAATGAGAGGAAAGGCCCTTGGTCCTGCAAAGGCTCAATGTCCCAGTGTAGAGGAATCCCAAGGTAGTAGGATGTAAGTGGGTGGGTAGGTGGGGGAGGATGGGATAGGAGGTTTTCAGAGGGGAAACCAGGAAAGCAGATAATATTTGAAATGTAAATAAAGAAAATATCCAACAACAACAAAAAAGAAAATTAAAAATCCTGGATCTCAATAAAACATATACATATATTCAATGTATTTCTGAGAATTGGAACATAACTTCACATTTTCTTTGAGGTAATGTGGTTCCTTGGATAATAATGGAAAACAATTTTTCTTTCAAATAATATAGATAGATAGATAGATAGATAGATAGATAGATAGATAGATACATACATACATACATACATACATACATTGATACATATAAATGACAGTGTATTTATAGTATTATGTTCTTTAAAATTTGAGAGAAAAATCATGCTCATGTTTCCAGGAAACATGGGATTACATAAGTACAAAATTTGAACTTACAAAATCCTAACTGAACCCTGAACCCTTACACAATGGCTCCATTCACTTTATGGTTTTTTTTTTTTTTTAATGTTTTTTAAGAACTGCACTGGAAAAGATACCTTTCTCGTCACTAGAAAGAAACCACAATATGCAATATGCCATAATTCCATACTTTTCTGTGCATTTGAAGACTTTTTTCCTTATCAACTATTCTTCTAGAAATTATATCCTTCAGTTTTATGGAATCCATTGGATTTTCAAACAATGCATCGTCGCCACTTAAAAAAAAATGCATGAATAACATTTAACAGATACCATTTTCACTTTTTTTTCTGAAAACAAAATTGAAATAAACTAATAAGCCAATATATTGAAATTTTATATTTTATATTAAAGGTATATATATATATATATATATATATATATATATATATATATATCTCCTAGAAATGAATTCCTTAAGTGCATTTCCACTTACATTGACTATTTTGAAAATATTCTACTCCATACCCACCCTCTGCTTTCCCTGTTCATTTCCCAATCCTTTTATCCCTTTCATAATACACACCTGCTTCCACTTTCATATTATATATGCAGTTGCAACTAATGTACATACCTACATTGAAAATAGAGTAAAAGAGAACTTAAAATAGTATCCTCTTCATCATCAATATCTTTGGGGCCATAAAGGAACAAAAACAACACAGAATATTGTTGAACAAACATATTATTTAACAAAGCCAGGGATAGAAATAAAATAAGGAAAGCAAACCAAATGAATAGTTTTAGAAAAGTGGAGAAAAAAAATAAAAGCAAATAGTTTTAAGTATATAACAGTGGCCCAATAGTAGAGAAAATTAAGGATGCACTAGGAAAAGTTAAAATGAAAAAGAAGAAAAGTAATCATGCTATTTGAATATTTTTTTTAAGCAATTAAAGCAATTAAAGTATTTTTAAGCAATTAAAGTATTCAGGAAGACTTCCTTTTCCATTATCCAATACACATCTTAAGAGAGAACCCATATCAAAAAATTTAAAAATTAAGAAACATATTAGATATTTCCTTTATTTACATTTCAAATGTTATCCCCTTTCCTAGTTTCCCCTCTGAAAATCCCCGATTGCCTCCCCTCCTTCCCACTCCCCAACCTACCCACTCTTGCTTCCTCGCTCTGGTATTAAAAAAAAAAAAAAATAAGGGTAGCATTTAAAAAAAAAAAAACAAGAAAAATAAACAAAGGAGAGAGGAAAGTCTGCTACCTCCCAAAAAATTACTGCTACATAAAATGAGTGTGATATTTGGTATTGATTTTCAACTTGGCAGAATCTATAATCAACTAAGAGACAACTCTCTGGCCATGCCTTTGAGGAGTTATCTGAATATACCTTAATTCAGATAGAAAGATCTACCCCAAAATCTTGGGTGAACCAAAGAAGAAAGGAAGCGAGCAGTAAGTTTCCTCGATCCTTACCTCATTGTATCTGATCCAATATCACCAGAAGCCTCAAGCTCCAATAAAAGTCGTTCCTCATATACTGGAAAAAATAATTAAACATGTAAACAAAACAAAAACAAACAAACAAGAACAACAACAACAAAAAGGTCCTTTTTTTCTACAGTGAATTTCATTAGCGTAAGAAGAAAGAAGATCAGTAAGTACAGAATGGGGGTGGGGTGGGCAGGAGGTTATACTGCTGCATTCACAGATTGTAGGGACAAAGTATACTCCATGCCTTCATGATTTTCTTTTCCAGACATTTTGAGTTGGTGTTTCTGATGGAAGTAAAATTTCTGTGATATTTTCTTTTCTGCACTGATCCTGTGCTCTTGGACCTGCAGTCAAAGGACATGGACATGGGTTTTATGACTTAGGTCATCTTCCTGTTTGAGAGTAATGCAAAGCACTGTCAGCAAACTTTTCCCTGGCTTGCTTTATATCTCATTCACCCCTGTGGCTCAGATCAGATTTTCACAGATAGAACCTTCTGTTGTTCTGATTCCAAATATTATCCTCAAGCCTAAAGGGTCAGGCCTTAAAGGATATTCTGTTTCTACTGCTCTTGAATTCCCTTGAATTTCAAAGAAGGCTGTTTACAGAGCCAATTCTTTTCCTCCTAAACCATCTTGCATATGACAATTATGTTTGTTTGTTTGTTTACTTATTTATTTATTTATTTATTTTTAGGTTTTCCCCACATTTCCATCTAATGTCCTGGGTTTTGCCTTGTGAAGCTATATGAAATAGAGAAATAAGATTATTGTCTGATCACACTGTAAATATGCCTGATGATTCATAGAGTTTTGATTTAGTCATTATGTCGTTTTTTTTTTTTGTTTTTTTTGTTTTTTTTTTTTTTTTTTTTTTTTTTTTTTTTTTTTTTTTTTTTTTTTTTTTTTTTTTTTTTTTTTTTTTTTTTTTTTTTTTTTTTTTTTTTTTTTTTTTTTGTTGTTGTTACTTTTGGTCTCTTGTCATGTCCTCTGATGGCACATCTCCTCTATGCATTCATTGTCTCCTGTTAATTGTCTTATGATGAAAGCACAGTGTATATTTTCTCTTGTTGTCTTTTATTCTTGAGCTTAGTAGATCATTCAGGACTTGACACTGAGTACTATATGCAGGTAATGTGTCCAAAAAACGAAATCTGGACTCTTTCTCCTTCTACTCTGCATTATAAAGATTGCTTCTTTGTTTGCTGTTTCAGTTGGTGTCATAGGATGGTCAATGTCCAACCATCATTTGATTCTACCAGAACATCTAGCATTTGGTACATAGATGTCATCTGCTAGATTCCTGTTTCAGAATCTTAATAGCTTTCAAAGATCTATAATTCATACCCCATGTGATTTGATTATTTTAATGTCCAGGATGCATTTGATACAAAGACCAAAGATTTAAAGTAGATTTATATATAATTATCTGTAGAAATACAGCTTCAAAAATGCCTTTAAAAGATATTTTATGGAAATTCCTTTATGAAATCAATGCTAATACTCAAAATAAGCTTAATATTTCATCCATGATATTTAAAAGTATTATCTTACTTCCAATTTATAATATACAATGTAGAATATAAAAAGACCACATTTTTATGAGGGTTTATATAAGCTATTGTCTACCACATTTAATTCTTCAGGTGTTAGGGTACTTAAGTCATTTCAGAAATACTAGACATAAGAGTTTGAAATGATAGTAAGGCTCCTGAATGCAGATTTGAACCCACCTCTTGTTCAGTACATCTCCTTAGTGCCTGCATCCTGCAATCAACAAATTTGTTCTTCATAGTTAAACATGTACCATATTTATGAATAAAAAAGGCTTCTATATATTACAAAGAGAATGTTTAGGTTAACAACTGAACTTTATGATAGGGACAAAATCTAAAAATAAGAATCCACACTAATAAGTTCACACTAAGAATCAGTTCCTTAAAAGTTATCAAATGTATTTTGTGAAGACACTAGAAAAGTTGTGATGATTGTTCTTTAATTTCAGAAAACATATTTCAAAATAACATTAAATTTTACGGACATTAAAGACTTCTGTAATTTACCCTTCATTTATATATTTATAATGTACATGCTAATATGTTATTATAATAGGAAAATTAGAGCAATGTTTTAGAATTTATTAAAATATCTGGAGAGACAGAGGCAAGTAGATCTTTGAGTATGAGACCATCCTGGTATATAGACTATGTTTTAGCACAGCCAGGGCTATAAAGAGAAACTCTATTTTGAAAAATAATATATAAGATTAAGAGATATTGTTCTTGGTAATTGAGAATAAGTTAAATAAATGCAGGTTGTATCAGTAAAAGTAACTACATTGTACTTAGAACTTTGGGTTCAACTACAGACACTTTACTGGGTCCTGGATGAGTATTGAGGGAAGGAAAGAGTATATGTAATAGGATTCATTTTTCAGACTACCATATTCATATGACTCAGGAATCTCTTGAGCAACCAAGAGAGACAAATGGTAAATAAAAGATTGATTTATAGATGAAAGGATATTCAGTAACAATTTGTTCACTGAAAAGTGTTAGCTTAACCCTGTCTCAAAAAAAACAAAAAAAAACATAAAAAAAAGAAAAAGAAAGAAAAAAAATCAAAAGAAAAAAATAAAAAGAAAAGTGTTAGCATTACAGATTCATTTAATAAGAAATCATGTGAGACACATACACACACTCAAACATAAACACAAGACACAAGAGAAAGAACAACGGGGAGAAAGGGAAAGGAAAAGGGAGACAGAGGAAGAATTGCTGACAGCTGTGAAGAAACAAACAGAAAAGCCAATAAAGTAAACCTGTATCCTGAGTCAGGAGTTTTAGAGCTAAAAGAACAGATAGCCTCATTCCAGGGTGAAGACAACAAGTGAAAGACCAGAAGAATCCAAGTTTTCAAGTTTTGTTTAAATGGAAATAAAATGGAACATTTTTATAAAACAAGAGAACGTCAAAGAAGCCACAGGGTTAGCATCATCTGTCCATCGGTTGGATGTCAATGGTCTGCATGTTGGGTCTTTCAGAGGGCAGTCATGATAGGCTCTTTTTGTGGGCACTCCATAGCCTCAGTAATAGTATTAGACATTGGGGCTTCACTTTGAGCCAGATCTCATTTTGGGCTTAAGAAGAACAGAAAATTGAACAACAACAACAACAACAAAAACCAGCAGCCTGAGCACAGATTAAATTGTCTCTTCTAAAGAAGACACACAAGTAGGTTATTGTGTTGGCTATTCTTAGTAGTCAGCTTGAATACAATTAGAATTACCTAAACCCCAAATAGTTGAGTTTTAATAAAATAACTGTGATTCGTTTTTTCTTAATTCAGTCATCAGAAGTGGGAAAAGCCATTGTTAATCCAGATCTTTTTAGGAGGGAAGATACACCTTTATATCTTTGAGGTATGAAGATCCACCTATTACCTGGGACACAAATTTTAGGGAAAGCCTAAATGAAGGACTCGGGAAAAGGAAGGTCTCTCTCTCTCTCTCTCTCTCTCTCTCTCTCTCTCTCTCTCTCTCCTCTCTCCCTTGCTCATTCTCGCTCTCGCTCTGCCTGTTTGCCATTGCTTTTTTCTCTTGCTGCAAAGTCCACTTTTTCACTGGCAAGAGAACCTATTTCTTTGGATTGGGATTCTGTCATACTGATTTATGCACCTTGCATTGGTAGACAAAATTACTTAATAGCTAAATAACATCCTGTAAAGCATTCTAATAAATTGTTGGGGTGCGCTGTGTGAAGTTGAGTCTCTGTCCTTGCTCACCTGTCTAAGCATTCTCTGATTCGCTTTAAGAAAGGACTGATGGCCAGTAGCTGGGCAGGAAGTAGAAGGTGGGAATTCTTGGCAGAGAGAAAGAGATGATGGGAGAAAAATCAGAAATCTGAGAGAGGGAATCCAGCAAAGAGATTCAGAGGAGGACAGATGTGAGAGTTTCACATGGCCATGACAGGATGTAAGCAAAATTAGGTGTATTAGAGAAGCTTGTTAGTCTAATCCAGAAGAAACCATGAGGCTGTCAATTGGCCAATGTCTGTGGAAGCAGCAAGAAGCTTCTACAATATCACGAGAACTTCTTTGGTGCATTTCTTTCTAGGAAGTAAGAACAAATGATTATCAGTGAAGAATGCTAGGCAAACCAATGTTACAAAGTTGTTGTTCACTGTCTGTCTGATTATACTTAAAGATCACATGTTCTCTCAACCACCTACTCTAGCAAAACATCCCTTCCCCTTTTCCCAGGTAGCTTACTGAAAGATACCATGGACAGTCTCTGGATAGTCCATGAGACTGCCCCACCCTGGGATCCATCCCATAAACAACCACCAAATGCAGACACTATTGCATATGCCAGTGAGATTTTGCTGAAAGGACCCTGATATAGATGTCTCTTGTGAAGCTATGCAAGTGCCTGGAAATACAGAAGTGGATGCACACAGTCCTCTATTAGATGGAACATAGGGCCCCCCAATGAAGAAGCTAGAGAAAATGCCCAAGGAGATAAAGGGTCTGCAACCCTATAGGAGGAACAACAATATGAACTAACTAGTACCCGACAGAGCTTGTGTCTCTAGTTCCATATATAGCAGAGGATGGCCTAGTAGGCCATCAATGGGAGGAAATGCCCTTGGTCTTGTGAAGATTCTATGTCCCAGTTCAGTAGAATGCCAGGACCAGGAAGCACAAGTGGGTGTGCTGGAGAGCAGGGATGGGGGAGGATACAGGGTACTTTTGGGATAGCATTTAAAATGTAAATAAAATTATCTAATTAAAAAAACAAAAACAAAGATACCATGGGTCTGTTCTCACAAAAACATTCTCCCATGTGTCTGCCTCTGCAAAATTCCTCTCATAAGACAGTTCTCAGAAACAAACAAACAAACAAACAAACAAAAAACACAATACACAAATGTGTGTCCAAAGAAACCAGACATTTCTAGTTCAAGAGAGAAATATATATATATATATATATATATATATATATATCCTATATGATATACATGGAGTATTTGTGTTTTATCATTTCTGATCCTCTAGAGAATCGTGAAACAAATATGTACTTGTCCAGTCACTGAGGCAACAGAGATGAGAGGAGGCTGTAGGTTCTGTGATATGAGAGACAGCAACATCTACAGAATTTCGGGTTTTTGAGGGAGTAGATGACTCAAATCTATATCTTCTCGGAATGATAGCCTTTTAAAGGCTAAACTCATCCAGAGTGTCTTACACTGACACATGAAGAAGAATATCTGACTAAATGTCTGAGCATGTTGTAGAACAGTCAAGGTGATACATAATAGGTTCAAAAATTTTAAACCATATTAATGGTTATGAGGGATATATATATATATATATATATATATATATATATATATATATATATATATTTACTACACTTTTTGATTTTCAAATAATTGCATCATGACAACTACATATGATGATATTTAATATTTAGCTTATTATACTATATCATTATTATTTATATTAAATTCTGATATATGAATAATATATTTCTGATAATTATTAAAAAGAAAAATTATTTATATTAGAATTATTAAATCTGCAAGCTTATTTTCCATATATTTAATATGGAAAGTCAATTATTAAAAAGTACTGATATTTGTTAATTCTATTTAGGATAGAACACAATAGAAATTTTGGCATTTTTTGCTTGACTAAGTAAATGTATATATACTGTTATTTCTGTGTTAATCAGTGACATTCTAGGTTGCTTACATAATCATATTAAAATGTACACATTTTTGAGTAATTAATCATTAAAATCTAGTTTCAAGCATGTCTATGTTATGGAGTGTTTTGATAACAGAGTGTTTTGATAATAGGTATAGATATTGGTAATTACAAATTAGTTTTGAATTAACTTTACTTGAACATTCTAACTTTATCACTTATATTGATACATTATTTATAATGAATATCTATGCTACGGTTTTTATGGACTAATTTATTCCAAGAAGACAATAATTCTAGATTTGATATATGTACTGGCTAGGTTTGTGTCAACTTGACACAGCTGGAGTTACCACAGAGAAAGGAGCTTCAGTTGGGGAAATGCCTCCATGAGATCTAGCTGTGGGGTATTTTCTCAATTAGTGATCAAGGGCCCCTTGGGGGTGGGACCAACTCTGGGCTGGCAGTCTTGGGTTCTATAAGAGAGCAGGCTGAGCAAGCCAGGGGAANCAAAGGATTTATATATTCAAGCACACACCAAGCTATGGTGTGACTCACCATTGAATGATCACCATCTGGAAGCCAGTATCACCCAATAGAACAATGGGAAATCTTGGTCAGGAAAACAAGTTTCTCTTGCTGAGACCATTTTCTTCTCTGGGGAAGAGATTGTCTGGAAATACTCATGCTTTGTGGTCCTTTGTTTCAGAATTTGACAGTCAGAGAAACAAGATCTGTAGGATATCATCAATCCTGTGAGGCTGGTTACAAGTACATTGAGAAAATGAAGGGCTAGCCAGTAACAAGTTCAGACCCATTTTAGGGAAAGGTATTTTGGTTTGTAAGACTAATACAGTCACATGCCATGCCCTGGTCATTTATTAGCAGCTTCCTTTCAGAGATATTACATGAGCTTTGGAATCAAATTAGCTAGAATGCACATAAGATTAAACAATTTAACTTAATGGTGGCTTGTTTTTCAATCTTTCAGTCTCCCTGTTTAGTCTTCTTTTCTATCATTTCTAAAATAAGAATACAAAGAATTATGTTCCATTGGGCAACAATGGAACTTTTCAAACAATGTTTGACATAGTTGTTCCTTTTCCTTCACTCTACTTATACATCTACACTCCCTTACATAAAGCCCTTCTAGCCCCAGTGACATACTTATGATTTCATGATCTATGTAATGTATAAGATCAATGCTGAATCTTAAGTGTTTTTACCATTTTTCATAATCTATCCCTACTTTTTTACCTCATATTTTATATTCATACCAATTTTTAAAAGTTACAACCCACATATGAAGCAAAATATATGAAATTTTCTCTGAGTATGAATAACTTTACTTAATAGAACACTTTCCATATTCATATAATTTATAAATTTGACTTCTACAGTCTCTTAAAAATATTTAATTTTATGCTTTTATTCCTAAGGGTATTTGTGTATGTCTTTCTGCATGCCACTAGTGTTGAATATTGTGCATACGAAGGACACAAGAAGATACTGTATCCCCTGGATCTGGAGTTTTAGGAAGCTACTGCCCATCTTGGGAGCTTAATTCCAGTAATTTGGAAGAATAGACTTCTTTTTAGCCTCTGCCATCCCACAAAAGCAGAATATTCATTTGAAAATTTCTAAAGTTTTGATGTGTGTGTGTGTGTGTGTGTGTGTTTGTGTGTGTGTGTGTGTGTTTGCATGCACACACACACACACTGATGAGACCCAGATTACTATGCTTAGAAAGAGTGCTAAATTTAGATCAATATTCTATTTTCTCTAACTAGCACATCTTACAAAATTATATGGTGGTGTGCTCCCTAGAGAAAATGATAACCTGTATTTTTGAGGAGAATTTAAATACCGTAGTTACTTTTATTTCTGTTAGGGTTAAGAAAATGAGAATACTATTGATAATAATTTTATGCACATTATTTTCAATTAGATCATTACTAATTTATATCTTAAATAATGGGTACTGCAGACTTTCGATTTCTTTATTGTTTTAATAACGTACATTTGTTATACACATGTTTGTATATATCATATATGCATGCTGGATTTATTTTAAAAGATGTTTAAAGCACAACTTATTGCTTTATAGTCAATTGTATTAAAATAAATAGTAGAGATAATGGAAATAAATCTCCGATTCTACTATGTTTCTGTGAAGTATGTAGGTAGTGTTTCTACACATCAATACTAAGATTAAATTTCATATTGGGCATTTTCCTCTAGCAAACCTAACTTTGCAAGAACTGCTTCAACACAATCTGGGCAACTCAATCATTTCTATATTCACATTCAAATTTTATTGCATGGTATGTTCTCAATTTGCTACTTGAATATATAAAACAAGTTGGATTATGACAATCATTATATCCTGCGGCGCGCCTCCCTGCCTCCATCGACCAGCAAGAAAGTCACGCCACCACTGGGATCTTCTCAGTCAGCTTTATTCTGGAGCACCTTGCTTGTAGTTCCCGGGACCCTGGACAGCAGCACTCGACGACGAAAATATGTGAGGGTCCCTTCCCCCTCCCCATAGTATCACCAACGACTAACCACGTGGTTCGGTATGGAGTAAACGTACACCGGGTAAGTAACCACGGTGTTCGGTGTCGGTAATCGTATAAAAGGGACGTAACCATGATGTTCGTCACGGAGTAATCGTATAAAAGGGAAGCCCTGGGGCTACTGCCTGAGGGGGGCCTGAGGAGAGAGCTGCACATGCGCACTAGGCTCTCCTCCCTGGCAGCCTGCCGGGCCCCCGCACCATCTTGTAATGGGGTGGAGCCGCAGGCTTTCCCAGAGCTGCAGGCCTTCCCGGAGCCGGACGGCCTTCCCGGAGCTCGGGCGGCTTCGCCGTGGTCAGGGCTCGGGCAGCTTCACCATGGTCGGGGCTCACGCAGTGGCTCTCGCCGCCTGCCTCGGTCGGCGGGGCATCTCGGAGCCCTGGGATTCTCGGAGGCATTCGCTGGGGAGGCCCAGGTGCGGCTTCCTACAATATCCAACTTCTTCTAAAGACATAAGGAATTTTATCAACTGGGATAAAATTCCAAGTATAATATAAACAATGGAAACAGGTGAGGGACAATTAAGTTCCTAAATGTGAAAGAAAGGAAGACAAGGTAACACACATGGTTGATATGTTTACACTCAGTGTCATACTCATCAAGCAAATATGAGGATTTTCTTGGATTTTATTTTCTTGAATCAGTTTTAAGTTATCTGCAAAATCTCACTGAGTCAGAAAGAATTCTTATCTATTGTGTTTATAATTTAAATATATTTTTACCAAATAATTTGACAAATAAACAGTTTTTTAATATTATATTTTATTTATTTACATTTCATATGTTAGCCTTTTACCCTGTTTGCTCTCAGGAAACCCTGTAACTCATCTCCCTCCTCCTTCTTCTATGAGGGTGTTCACCCACCCACTCCTTCCTCATCACCCTGGCATTCCCCTATTTTGGGATATCAAGCCTTCACAGGACCAAGGGCCTCTCCTCCCACTGATGCAAGATAAGGCCATCCTCTGCTACATAAGCAGCTTGAATCATGGCTCCCTCCATGTGTTCTTTAGTTGGTGGTCTTCAGTTCCTGTGAGTTCTGTGGTGTCTGGTTGATAGATCTTGTTCTTCCTATTGTGTTGCAAACCCCTTCAGTTCCTTCAGTCCCTGATTCCTCCAATGGGATCCCTGGGTTCAGTCCAGTAGTTGCCTGCAAGCATCTTCCTTTGTATTTGTCAGAATCTGGCAGAGGGTCTCAGGAGACAACTATATCAGGCTCCTGTCAGCAAGCACTTGTTGGCATTTCCAATCATTATGTTTAGGTTTGGTGACTGATTATGAGATGTATCGCCAGGTGGGGCAGTCTCTGGATGGTCTTTCCTTCAGTCTTGGCTCCACACTTTGTCCCTCTATTTCTTTTAGATAGGAGCAATTCAAAGATAAAAATTTGAAGATGGGTGGGTGGCTCCAAGCCCCAATCTGGGGCCTTGTCTAGCTTCTGGATATGGTCTCTGTCTCTACATGTTCTCCATCCCTTTGATGGGCATTTGAGCTAATCTTATCCCTGTTGGGTCCCAAGAGCCACTTACTTTTAGAGCATCTGTGACTTGCTGGTGGCTTCCCCCAGTTCCACATTTCCCATTGTTACACAGCTCTGTTTAATTTCCTGACCCTCTGCATATCATCCCCATTTCTTCCAATACCTGATTGTGCCTCCCTTTTCCCTTCTCCTTCCTCTCATCCTCCCAAGTCCTTCCCTCCCTCTACTTTCTGTATTTTGTTCCTCCTTCTAAGAAGGATTGAAGCATCCACACTTTGGTCTTCCTTCTTCTTGAACTTCATGTGGTCTGTGAATTGCATCTCGAGTATTTGAAGTGTTTGGGCTAATATATACTTATCACTGAGTATATACTATGTGTATTCTTTTGTGATAGGGTTACCTCACTCAGGATGATATTTTCTAGTTCCATCCATTTGCCTGTTAATTTCATGAAGTCATTGTTTTTAATAGCTAAGTAATAAGTACTCCATTGTGTAAATGTACCACATATTCTATATCCATTCCTCTGTTGAGTGACATCTGTTTTTCTTTTGTTTGTTTGTTTTTTGCAGTTTTTGGATATTATAAATAAGGCTGCTATGAACATAGTGGAACATGTGTTCTTATTACATGTTGGAGCATCTTTTCGTGGTATATCTGGGTTTGCAGGTATATCAGGAGTGGTATATCTGGGTCCTCAGGTAGTATTATATCCAACTTTCTGAGGAATGCCAGTCAGACTAATTTCCATAGTGGTTGTACCACCTTGCAATCCCACCAGCAATGGTAAAGTGTTCCTCTTTCTCCACATCCATGTCAGCATCTGCTGTCACTTGAATTTATGATCTTAGCCATTCTTACTGATGTGAGGTAGAATATCATAGGAAAATTTTTCCATTTCAAACTCCATGATGAGTAAGTAATACTGTCATTGAAGAAAGTAGTCTATTCATTCTTTGAATATTGTACTTCTAATTAGTTATGATAATTAAGATTGCTCACAGTTAAATAAGTTTATAACATATGTATTACTAGTATTCTGCTGTGAATGATAGAAAATATCACACAGGAAATAAATGAAGAGAATAATAATCATCTTTATGGAGATTCTTTAAAAATGAAGAAATCTTACAAAATACTTGTGAGTTCTCATTTATATCTGCAAGATGATTTATGAGGTGAACTATTATCTCATCAAATAATTGCCTACAATAAAAGGTGAGGTCATGTTTAATAAGTGTGTTTCTTTTCTAGGTGACCTTCAATTGAAGTATTGTTACCCAGTGGATACGTTAGTACCTACTATTGATGTTTTACTGTACCCAGAAAAAAAAAAGCATATGTCTACATGTGTATGTATGTGAGTGTGTTTGTTTTAAAATACATACATAATTCATGCACGTATGTGTGTGTGTTTTGTTTTGCTTTGCTGCTTAATTTTATAGGGATTTAAGATGGAGTAAAAAATGTTCTTTTAGAGGCTTCACTGGGATATATGCAGCAGGCTACATTACAAAGAGGAGGTTCAATTGATTTTTGGACAGTAAGTTTCCTCTGAATTACCTGTGTATGTGAGCTACACCTAGCTGAAACTTGACCTTCTAAACGACTGTGTTTTCTTCTTGTTTATTACCCTATTTAAAGTCAGAATAGAGCAACATAAAATTATTCCTGAAAGAAAATTTGAATGCTGAGAAGAAAAATATCTCATTTTTATTTTGGGCTTTCATACTAAATAAGCCATAAAATTCAAATACCTGTAGACAGAAATACTGTTTAATTTAATCATTTCATTTCCCTGGGTTTGTCCCCATTCTCCTTGTAAATTTTATGTGTATTTCTTCTAGTTTTCTAAGTCATAGCATTACATTAATATTAGTTGTTTTAAAACATAGGGTTTCTTATTGTTTTTTTTTTCTATGAGATATCTTCAGTTTTATAAATTTAGAAGTACAAAGAGCTACAAGCTATAAACAGAATATTTGGAAAGATTAATTTTCTAAGGTTAATACTTTGAAATAGCTTTTTCTTAAGCCAAATCAGTAACTTATCCCTTGCACCATTTCTATAAAGGGAAAAAATGAAATTCACTATTTTTTAAGTAATCACTCTTTATTTAATTTTAGTTTTTGTGAGGATAAGCACGGAGGTCTCACTGTGTATTTCTGGCTGGTGTGAACCTGGCTGGCCTCCAGCTCACAGACTTCTACCTTCCTCTGACTTTAAGCAAAGGGATTAAAAGTGTAGGTCATCAAGCCTTCCAAAAACATTTCCTAATCTATACAAGAGTGGAAATTGAGAAATATAAATCTGATTGAATAACACATTTTGATCATGAATGGAATTTACTGAACTGTATCATGGAAAGTCAAATATCAATATCTCATGGCAGTTTACAGAATATTTGCTGGATTTTCTTCAATGCCAAACAGATTTGATTCCTTATGTTAGCCTGTTATTTGAAGAGCTAACCATTTGAAAATTTTTAGAATTGTTTCAGACACTATGTCGATTACTCATATATAATCATCTCATATATCTCTGGGCTTGTCAATGACATGAGTTAAATCATCATTGTCATGGAAAAGTTTGAAAATTGTCATACTTGAGGCTATGCAATGTGGAAAGGTATACTGAAGGAACACATTTAGTTACATTTCAACTGATGCCAGTTTTAACTTCTTAGAACTGGAAAGTGTGGGGGGATACCACATGACTTGTTGTTGATTTGTTGATTTTCTCTCACCATGGCTATATCTTAAATAGAAAAGGTTCTATATTCTTTAAGCTATAATAGACGTTTTCAGCTTTCTTTAAAATTTCAAATATACTCATTACATTGTATTCTTTATTTGATGTATTATATAAGTATCTATATTCATATAGATAGATATTTAAACTTTTTAATATACCTCTCATATTCTGCACCATTATAATCTTAGTTCTATATATAAATATATAATTATTTATAACTTCTCAAAATAAAATTTTAATAATATTCATTAAAAACCTTTTTATTATCAACCTAACATGTTCACTTAGACGTCATTTCAAATATATAATTACATACATTACTCATTTGAAAACAGGTTTATTATCAAAAACAGGGTTTCTTATTCCAAATCCCATTTCAAGGTCTAATAGGTTTTCTAGGCACATGCCATTGCCTTAGCACTCAGGAGGCAGAGGCAAACAAATCTCTGAATTTGAGGCCAATTTAATTTACAGTGTGAGTTTTGGGATAGCCAGGTTTACATAGAAAAAAAAAAAAAAAACCTGTGTGAAGAGAATTACACAACAACTATTTGTCAAAAAAAAAAGTACAAGAATTACAAAATTACAAGAACAAGAAGAGGGATGAGGAGGAGAAGGAGGAGGAAGAGCAATGGTTTAGTCTTCATATTTAATTGTATTTTGAAGCCCTATAGCTTTAAATTATAAATATAAAATGATAATTATTAAATGTGTTACCATCATATGTTAACAACATCTTTTTTTTTTTTTTTTAAGACAGGGTTTCTCTGTATAGCCCTGGCTGTCCTGGAACTCACTTTGTAGACCAGGCTGGTCTCGAACTCAGAAATCTGCCTGCCTCTGCCTCCCGAGTGCTGGGACTAAAGGCATGCGCTACCACGCCCAGCTAACAACATCTTGTAATGTGATTCTGTCATGGACCCATATCCCTCATAGTCTTCAATTCTTTACTTTGCATGTTTTATTATAATCTCACTCATTTCTTTCATAATGAAGCTTTGAAAATCCAATGAATTGGAAATTTTAAGCAAAAAACTAGAAATCTACAAATAACATTTCAAAATATGTTACACTATGGAAATGCTAAAGATGCAGATTTCTTTGATATTTTACATTGACAGAATAAAAGTGTAAAGATTACCATTTGGCGTAGACTATATTCTATTTGATAGCTGGAATGGTATGTTGAAGATTAACACTCTCCAATTTTCTAAATAGAAGAGGTACCAGAAAACTGTGAAGATTTCCTTGGTACAATATCATTCATAATGACTCTTTAAACATGCATAGAATCACTCATCCATGGAAGTTCACACTTTTAATTGTAGCACTAGGGAATCAGAGGTAGGGGGGCCTGAGGCCAGTCTGGTCTACAGAGAAAGTACCAAGCAGTACCACAGTCAAATCCTGTCTCAAAAATGAATTTTAAAATCCCATTCATTTCTTGACTTTTTAGATAATTATCTTAGTCCAAAAATATTTTGAGCATCATGCCCTTATTTTCAATACTAATACTAATAATAATCATAATAGTCAAATATTGATAAAATTCATTAAGACAGCTAAAATTGGAAGATACACACTTTTCCTATAAATTCATTTAGTGCATTTATACAGAATATGATTGGGTAAGAAAAACACACAGGAATGCTCAAGTGAAGTACAAGTATACATGTGTTCAGAATATGCACAGATGTCAAATTCCTTGTACATCAATGTCTGCATTTTAAAAGATTTCCAGTTTGCTATAATATTTCTAAGATTCAGCATAGATGCAGTTGTTTAGAGTGAAATGTTTCCAATGACATCATGTATCGAATAAACTGCCCCTATTTATGTAGCATGAACATAGCAGGCTTTTACACATTATCCTGCTGTGTGAACTCTTCCTGTAGAAAATAGAAGGCACTTCTGAAAGAATACCTAGACCTGCTCAATGAATGCAGCAAGGAAGTTGTTCCCTTTTCCTGCCTTAGTAATGAAGCTTATTGAGTTCAATCACATTATGCCAATAGCCTCATCCTTCAATGAAAACTCCAGTCCCCTATTCTCATTTGGTGCAACAGATGAGAAATCTTATGTGTGTTTTTCATGGTTTCTCTTTCCTGATGTGAAATCTGTACTGACAACACAGAAGTACCAAGAAGGCCATAAAAGGGATTCTCCTGCAGTACAGCTTTGAGTCCCCTGTTTCTGATGAATCTGAAATGGGACTTTAGTTCCTCAGCATCAGTCACCGAGGGACTGTGAGATGAATTTGCTGAAGGAAAAATATCACTGCAGGTGCTACTGGTGGTTTACAGGGTGATCAACTTTAGGTTCACTACCTCTGCTCCCTAAAAGAGAAAAAAAAATTTTTTTTCAGAAAGTGGACATCACGTTATCTGCAAAAATTATTAATGAAAAAGAACACAAGACTCAGAATTTTATACTATTAAAGCTTTTAGTTCAATGTAGAATTAATATTATGCATATGACAGAATGAATAATATAGAACAATTAAAACATTTTTCAGAAAACAAGTAACATGCCTTTCTTACTTTTTTGTACTTAGTTTTAGTCTTGCAATTGTAAATGGATTGATAAAAACTTTAATCTTCACCAGAAAATTCTTTTAAGGACTAACTCTACATTATTTTTTAAAGTAAGATGTAGGTAATTAGGAAACTAGTGAGCATGGTGGTTACTGTGAATAAAAGCAGGAAAAGGTCTAATTACATGAATTAAATGATTTTTATGTCCTTTTGTATATTAAATAAAAATGGATTAACTGATTTTTTTTTCTGGCATAGCAGGCATAGTATGTGCTCAGTTAGCTGTTTTCACTGTAAAGTTAAAACTTCCTGAAATGTTGAAGATTTTCAGCTTATATTGATTTAGAGATGCTATAGCTAGGAATCCCAGTTCTTATTAGTGAATTCCTATATCCATATTTCCATATGGAGTCTGCAAAGGAAATGAATTACTGTGAACTAGAATGTATGACTATGTAAAGTTAATATCATTGTAAAGACACTTCAATAAATAGATGAAAGTTTCTTTATCAAAGATGGCCAGACATAGGAAATAAATCTTTTCTTTTTACTTCATAGGTGGTTTTATGTAATTTGAAATAATAGATATCAGGAATCTAAAGTCCTATGTAAGACACCACTTTCTCAAAAAGGAAAGAAGGGCTGTTGAAACCCGTAGGGGAGGATATCTAGGCACAGCCTGGTTAAAGACAGACACAACTATTATAGAAATTCATAACTGTCTCACATAGCAGTCAGCTGCATGTGCATGAAGACACTATTGAAGATGAGAGAAGCATGTCCTCAGCAACAAATTTCTGATGATGCGGCTTGTTAGCATTCTTGATTTAGTTAATTCAAAATCAGATGGAGCATGGTATTCAAGTATTTACATTGATAAATGTGCTTTGCCATTAAGACTCTATTTTAACAATATAGATACCTTTTATATGCACATTTGAGATATTTCTCACACATTTCACAAAATAATTCAGATATAAATAGCAATGTCATAAAAAGAATCAGACAAATGAAAACAAAGATCAAATAGAAGACATTCCACAGGTTCAATTCATGTAGGTGGAAACATGACACCTATCAACCTTACAAATAAACAGTAATGATAAATAAATAATGGTGCCGTTGAACAGAACAGCCAAGAGAAGAGAGTTTCCAAATATTTTTATTGTAAAAATTGAATGACTTTTGAAAGGTATTTCTTTAGGTTCATTTGGCATGGATTCAAATTAACTTCGTGACTTTTGTGAGTTTATACATTTTATCAATTGCCAAAACATGTGCATGATATATGTGTGTATATATGGGTGGGTATATTCCCCTGTATGGGCACATAAAGAGATGAAAACGTAAACTTGAGTGTTGTCATCTATCACTCCAACTAATATCAGAGAGGACATCTGTCATTAAGCCCAGAGCTCTCTGTTGCTACTAAACTTATTAACCAGTGAGTCGCAAGAGTCATTTCTCTCCACTATCACAGGAGTAGGGTTCCAGACACTGGACTGTAGCATACAACTTGTGCAGGCATATGGAGGATCTGACTCAGGTCCTCATACTCTTCATTAAACACTACTGTGCACATCACACTTTGCCATCAGTGGGACATTGCCCAACCCTTAGTTATAAAATCATATTTAGTATCAAATTAATTTTGGTACTAACATTTTGTATAAACAAGCAAAGCTAAACTGAAAACTCTGTATTTATTTCCAATAAATGGGCTTGTGCTTCGTGGTCTTTGGTTATAGTTAGGAAATTAACTGCATTGTGCTTCATATCAGTTAAATCTCATATGATTTCTGCCACCTTCTTTCTTGATACCCTCTCCCATAATCCTTTAAAAAAATTACTAGGTAGATCATATGCACAATGTTGTCCTCATTGGGACATGTGCTTAAAACACAATGGGTGTAGGTACTTAATATCGATAGGACTCATCACTGGTACTTGGCACCACTTAAAGTGATATTTGCAAGCTTGTCATTTTATAATCTCTTTGTATCGAATCTACTCAGTAAGTTCACTTTGTTCCTATGCCAGGTCCTGGTTTATAATATCCCAAATTAAGTGTGAGACTATTTTGAGACTGTTGGAAGCTATAAGCTTAAATCTGATTTTCCTTGAAGATTTTTGAGCACTAATTTTGGTATTTATCAATCTTTTGTGATTTTGAATATGATATTCTATTGCGGGCATTTTATCTGGTTCATTCAGTTTATATGAAGGAATCAAAATTCTTCTATAAGAATAGTGGCTTTATAGTGGTGACTTTATATTTGTGTGTTTGTGTGTGTGTTTAACCAAATCGATTTTAATTTACGGATGAGTACATATGAATTGATCACATTGTGCCAAAGTCTCTGCATTTACATTCTCTGATCATCCTTATTTGCTTTCATTGTTAAAGGATCTCTATTTCTGGTCTGATTTAAAATGTTGAGCTGACATTTATAGTCTTTCATCACTCACAGCATATTGTGCCATCTTCTGCTCATCACCATGGTTTCTAAAATGCAATTTGCTGTTATTTCAATTGCTTTTGCTCTAGCCTAGGTGTCTTTTTCTGTAGTTGCACAATTTTCCAGTGTTTTTTTTTTTTTTTCTTTTCTGTCAATGAAATTTTAACCTCCTTTGCAATTTTATATTATTGCTACCTATTTTGAAATTCACTCTAGATTATCCTTTTCTCCAGGTTTCCATAACTTTCACATGTGTCATATATTGATGCCCAATAATTCTCTGTGTGCTTACTTTTACCTCATAGCTTTCTTCTCTTTTAAGTCACGATGGCCCTGATGATATGGTCCCTGACAGCTACCTCTTCTATCCCTATTCATTGCTTACCTTTGGGAGTTTCTAGATTTCAGACATCATATTTGCAGACTGTTTTTTCTATCATCTTCATCTCCTCATTAGTGTACTCACTGTTTTTCTCTTCTGCATCACCTCACATCTCAGGTCTGTAAGCATTTTCTCTTTCTCTCTCATCTATCCCCACTGTGAAGTGGACTTTGACTAAAGTATGCATAACATATTATGTTCCCAAGGCTGATATCCTTTACACTTAGACTTTTGCACTTCTGAGAAGCCTTCTGCCTTGTATATTAGAAGGCAACACTTGAGGATAATCTTCCTTGGTGTTCTAACTGGTTTTTCATGGTGGTGCCTGGTGGGCTTTTAGAAGCAACACACTACAACATAAGTCATTACTTTCCAATTTATGTCTGATTATCTGGGTGTCCCTATTTCCCTTTCCCTTTCCCTTTCCCTGATGATTTTAATGTTACCTTGTTTGAATAAATATTTTTTGTATTATTCAATATATGTGAGCCTTATTTTCAGTCATTAATACATTATAATTAATTTTACCAAGTCTTATTTTATAATAATGTAATATTTTATCATACCATACAGCATCATGCTTCCCAAATCTAATGAGATATAAATCAGGAGACACAAAATTGATTTGGTGAACACAACAGTGTTANGCATGCATTTAAAAATGGTACTAAAGTTGATGAATTTTTCACACCGGATAAGTTAATAAGATGCAAGTTTATGATTGTTTGAATAAATATTTTTTGTATTATTCAATATATGTGAGCCTTATTTTCAGTCATTAATACATTATAATTAATTTTACCAAGTCTTATTTTATAATAATGTAATATTTTATCATACCATACAACATCATGCTTCCCAAATCTAATGAGATATAAATCAGGAGACACAAAATTGATTTGCTGAACACAACAGTGTTATCTTTCTGAGCAATGTAGAATTGATTTCTCTCTTTATCAAACACATTTTCCCTCAAATACAATATTGCAATTACAAGCCAAGCATGAAAATGTCTGTGCATTGTACGAGTGCCAATGAGTAATCTCCTGTTTGGGGTTATACACATTGCAGTTCAGCTGTTCGATGCATGTTTACATAAGCTCACATCTTCCCACTCAACAACATTTCTAAAAGAGCACAGCTCAGTGAAAAATTGAAGAGGGTATGATGAGGGGAAAGCAAGTCTATTCTTAACAAGCCACAATCAAATCATTACACGAAGCGCCTTTCTTTCTTTATTCTGCATATGGTATAAGAGTCCTTCAGATGAAAGAAAACAATAAGAAATAAAAGTTGACAAATAATGTTACAATTCAAATTGAAATCTTAGCATCTTAAAACAAAATAGATGCTGACTCACAAAAAAAGGGTTATTAACAGTGTTTTCTATTAATTCTGGGAAAAGTTTTGCCTTGAGGCATGGTTGCCCGGAGAACTCTGCTATGCAGTGTACGCATCGGATGCCTGGAGAAGCACAGTAGTTTCTTCAGCAGGAAACATTTTGCCTATGTTTTGAAACAATGTTTAAGAATTAAACAAACGAGGTTGGATATTAGATATAAATACTGTGGAATAAAAATGCAGTGAACTTTACCAAGCCAATCACTTTGATGAATAAGTTTGTTTTTTTGTCATTAATCGTGATTGTTCTTTTTAAAATATCAACATGTGGGTAGACACAAGTCAAATAGCAAGGTTGATTTCAGGCAGATTGTGAATTATAGCTTTAAGGAGAAACATGTAACTACTGGTATTTTCTGTCATCTTAATTTTAATCCTAGATAGTTTTTTTTAAATTCCCTCCTATAAGTAACAAAGTTATACTTCTTTTGTTTTCTAAATATTTGGAGGTTGAAAATAATAAAGACTCCCCTTCTAAGATGAAGATAATTAATTAATTAATTAATTAATTATATTTTAATTGAACCTTTGGTCATAAATATAAAAATTGAATCATGTATTTTTTTTTTTATAAATTCAATCTATTGTAGAAAAAATAAGAGATGAATGGATGGAGAAATCGGAGACAGATATTTTAGGTTATAGTATCAAAGGAAGAGGAGTATCTTACATACCTACCTCACATGTCTGCAACCATCACTTTTGAAGTTTGTCTTACCATATAGATCAAACAACTACACATCTGAAGTACTTACTCCCATAGTTTGCCATCAGCCTCTTTGGTACATGCACACAATGGAACAATAGATGTCAGGAGGTGACTCCTCGTAAGCAGAAACGTGGATTTGTTTTTAAAACTTGATGTTACATGTAAATTTTCTTTTTCTTCCTGTCTATTACAAATGAGTTTTAGAAATATTTGCATTCATGAAATACTTTGTAATAAAGTAATAGTCATGACAATATAGATCCATTCTCTTTATATATGCCTATCTATCTATCTATTTATCTATCTATCTATCTATCTATCTATCTATCTATCTATCTATCTATCTATGTAACTGTGTATCTATGTATCTATCTATGTATTCATCTATGTATGTATGTATGTATGTATGTATGTATGTATGTATGTATGTATGTATGTATTTATGTATGTATGTATCTGTCTATCTATCTATCTATCTATCTATCTATCTATCTATCTATCTATCTATCATGTACCAGTTCATCTATCTATATCATATATGTATATATTTATAAATAAAAAAATAGAGATTATATACACATATATGGAAATGCATCCTTGATATTTTTTCAGTACTTGATTCAATAGAGTTTGGAAATAATACTAAAATGTCCATTCATGAACGCAGTTGGAATCATAGCTATTAAAGTTTTGAATTGTTGTTCAGTGGTTTCCTTTGGTTTTAAAATCATCTATACTACTGGAAAAATCATTAGCCCAGGAATTAAACGACTCTGAAATATCTCCAGGAAGTCACTAAAACTGACCACACTCTCTATACCTCTTCCTCTCTTTAGACTAAGTAAATAACAACCACCACTGAGAGATTCTCTCAGAAATGCTGAGCAGGCTAAAAGAATCAGAGACCAGAAAGCTGTCAAGAAGAGTCTCATACTATCTGGATCTGGCTTCAAGATGAACACTGAATTTTAGATTTGTTTTTCATAAGTTGTCATATGTACTGCGGTAGACTTTTTTAATTCAATTTTTTATTAGATATTTTCTCAATTTACATTTCAAATGCTATTCCGAAAGTTCCCTCCCTCCTCCCCCTGCTCTACTCCCCTGCCCACCAACTCCCACTTCTTGGCCCTGGTGTTCCCCTATATTGGGGCATATAAAGATTGCAGTACCAAGGGGCCTCTCCTCCCAATGATGGGCGACTAGGCCATCTTCTGCTACATATGGAGCTAGAGACACGAGTTCTGGGGGTTCTGGTTAGTTCATATTGTTGTTCCTCTTCTAGGGTTGCAGATCCCTTCAGCTCCTGGAGTTCTATCTCTAGCTTCTCCATTGTGGGCCCTGTGTTCCATCATATAGATGACTGTGAGCATCCACTTCTGTATGAGACAGCTATATCAGGGTCCCTTCAGTAAACACTTGCTGTTTTATGCAGTAGTGTCTGAGTTTAGTGACTGATTATGGGATGGATCCCCAGTGGGGTAGTCTCTGTATGGTCCATCCTTTCATCTTAGCTCTAAACTTTGACTCTGTAACTCCTTTCATGGGTATTTTGTTTCCTATTCAAAGGAGGAATGAAGTATACACAGGCTGGTCTTCCTTCTTGATGTTCTTGTGTTTTGCAAATTGTATCTTGGATATTCTAAGTTTCTGGGCTAATATCCATTTATCAGTGATTGCATATCCAATGACATCTTTTGTGATTGGGTTACCTCACTAAGGATTATATCCTCCAGATACATCCATTTGCCCAAGAATTTCATAAATTCAATTTTTAATAGCAGAATAGTTCTCCATTGTGTAAATGTACCACATTTTCTGTATCCTTTCCTCTGTTGAGGGAAATCTGGGTTCTTTCCAGCTTCTGGCTATTATAAATAAGGCTGCTATGAACATAGTGGAACATATGTCTTTTTACCAGTTGGAACATCTTCTGGGTATATGCCTAGGAGAGGTATTGCTGGATCCTCTGGTAGTACTATGTCCAATTTTCTGAGAAAATGCCAGACTGACTTCCAGAGTGGTTGTACAAGCTTGTAATCCCACCAGCAATGGAGGAGTATTCCTCTTTCTCCACATCCTCACCAGCATCTACTGTCACCTGAATTTTTGATCTTAGCCATTCTGATTGGTGTGAGGTGGAATCTCAGTGTTGTTTTGATCTGCATTTCCCTGATGATTAAGGATGTTGAACATTTTTTCAGATGTTTCTCAGCCATTTGGAATTCCTCAGTTGAAAATTTTTGTTTAGCTCTGTACCCCATTATTTTTTATTTATTTATTTATTTATTTATTTATTTTTGGTTTTTTGAGACAGGGTTTCTCTGTATAGCCCCGGCTGTCCTGGAACTCACTCTGTAGACCAGGCTGGCCTCGAACTCAGAAACCCGCCTGCCTCTGCCTCCAGAGTGCTGGGATTAAAGGTGTGCGCTACCATGCCCGGCCCTCTGTACCCCATTTTTAATGGGGTTATTTTTCTGGAGTCCAGCTTCTTTAGCTCTTTGTAGATGTTGGATATTAGTCCCCTATCAGATTTAGGATTGAGGTGGCTTTGAGTGGTTTCAGATCCTGTAAGTAACTGATCCTCCTAATTTCTTTAGTTACACTCCTAAATATATTGGTTCATATTGTTGAACTTTGATGGTATGCATCCTTTGCTCTGCCATTGGTTCACTACATTGGGTGCATAGAAATTTGTTAATATCTCTCATAACACCCAACATGAATATATTTCAACTATTGGAAAGAATACTTTGTTAAGAAAACCTGTTGAAGGTGTTTACAACCCTATATGAAGAACAATATCAACCAACCTGATTTACACTCCCAACCCTGCCCCAGAGCTCCCAGTGACTAAGCCATCAACAAAGAAGTACACATGGCTCCAGCTGCATATGTAGCAGAGGATGGCTTTGTGGGAGGAGAGGTCCTTGGTCCTATGAAGGCTCAATTGATGTCCCGAGTGTAGGTGAATGGAGGGCAGGGAGGTGGGATCTGGTGAGTGTGTGGATAGGAGCAGGGAGAAGGAGGATGAGATAGTGGGTTTCAGGGACGGTTGGGGGGGGGACCAAAAAAGGAGATAACACCTGAAATGTAAATAAAGAAAATATTTTAGATTTGTTTTTTCATAAGCTGTCATATGCACTGTGGTAGACTTTTTTTTTTTTTTTTTTGATAGAGGTGGCTTTGAGTGGTTTCAGACCCTGTAAGTAACTGATCCTCCTAATTTCTTTAGTTACACTACTAAATTTATTGGTTCGTATTGTTGGATTTTGATGGTATGCATCCTTTGGTCTGCCATTGGGTCCAATAAAAAAAGAAAGGCAGTTATTTAAAGGGCTGGAAAGGACCTGTAACAGTAAATATGAAAGCTCAAACACTCTAGGTGTTTTACATTTGCTCTTTTGAGACATGATTTTATTATGCAGCTGAGAATAGTATAAATCTTGGGGGAGTTTTCTTGCGTTATCATGAGACTGCTGGGATTATAGAAACTTTCTACTACCCCTTCCCAGGGAACATTCACCCTAAACTGGATTCATGATAATTCTCATATCAGTTTTCATCCACTACTTCTTGGAGTTCCTCAAACCCATGCACCTAGATATCACTTTTATTTTACTTTGTATTTTATCATCAATATCCCCAAAGTGCAGCTCCAGATGGCTTATAGTTCCCTTACCTTGGGGCTGAAGGTTTTCTATAGCAAAAATTTCAGGATTCTGAGCTTGGTTTGTTTCCCTGCACTGAGTGCTTGCTTATCGTGCCCAATAACATTCAACTCTCCTATTTCTTGAATCAGGATACTGTGATGCTTGGGTTTATCTTTTATTTTCTGATAATGAATTGAAAATTTTCTATATTTTGTGATTGTGCCTAGTGTCGTATGTAATATAACACGAGTATCAAACAAGTGCGCTGGGAGAATGTGAAGTAAATTACACTTTATGAAAGGTCTCCCTTACAGTTCTATATAAAATGAATTGGAAGAGCTAAACATAGAAGCACTGTTTAGATTATGTAGGGAAGTGGGTAACACAATGTTATATTTAGACCCAAGAAACAGAAACAATAATGTGAGCCATGAATAAACATTGCTGATATCATAGCTTAAAGGGCACAGGTTTACTCTTTTCAGAAGATTATTAGCTACTTTGGAGATGTTGCTCTCCTGGGTCACTGAGAGAAAAAATAAATAAAAAGGGACTACAGAAAAAACAATTTTAAACTCCAGTTCATTCCTTCCATTTACTCTGACTCTGCTCTAAGCTTCAGACTGGGCACAGCTCTTCACTACTTATCATCATCCGCTATAGAATCTTTGCTTATTTTCACTTCTTGACAATATATGGTTTTAGGTTAATAGGTATCAACAATAATGCAAATTGTTATTCCTCTATTGTCTGAAACAATATAATGTGGATGAAGTCCTATTTTGCAACAAAAAATTGCTTTCAAGAACAACTCAAAGTATAGACTTTTGAACAGTGTACTGTTCTTAATTACGAAACAAATTAAGTTGTTGAAACGGAATTGCATGTGAGTTTAAATCTCAGTGGTCTCTCAGGATTTCCTTTGAATTTTAAGATAGGGTGTTCATATTTCTTACAAGTACATTCATTGTGCAAGAAAAATCCAACTATTCTGATATAAAAGCACATGCTTTAAATAAAGCAATTCTAAGCAACAGTCTGAAATGGAGAGCAGTGGCTTATTCATACAAAAACCTGAGCTATTTACAGGTTTTAACATTCACACTCTAAAATAATTGACCATGAATGATAAGCAAGAATAAAGACAAAGGGAGTCTGAAAAATATCATTCATACTTTTCAGAAAAAATTATACTTATATACTCTTCATTCAAGATTATTTGAAAAATATCCTTGTGTGCACATGAAAAATGCAGTAAGATACTTCAGCATAGTAAAGACTTGATAGATCATCAGAGTAATCAGTGTTGACTTATCAAAATTGAGATTTCTCTTTTTTTATTAGATATTTTCTTTATTTACTTTTCAAATGTTATCCCCTTTCCTGGTTGCCCCTCCCAAACTACCCTATCCGCTCCCCTGACCCCTGCTCACCAACCCACCCACTCCTGCTTCCTGGCCCTGGCATTCCCCCTATTGTGGGGCATAGAACCTTCACAGGACAGAGGGCCTCTCCTCCCACTGATGACTGACTAGGCAATCCTCTTCTACAAATGCAGGTGGAACCATGAGTCTCACCATGTGTTTTCTTTGGTTGGTGGTGGTTTAGTCCCAGGGAGGTCTGGGGGTACTGGATAATTCATATTGTTGTTTCTCCTATCTAGCTGCAAACCCCTTAAGCTCCTTGGATCCTTTCACTAGATCCTTCATTGGAGAACCTGTGCTCAGTCCAATGGTTCACTGTGAGCATCCACTTCTGTATTTGTCAGGCACTGGCAGTGACACTAGTTTAAGACATTTAAGAAATAAAAACATTGCCTTAAAAGCTCCTATGGAGTAATTAAAAGTGTAATTATTTTATCAAAGAAATACTGACTACAAGTATGTAAATACCATCATCCATGTTTAAAATGACTGTGAAAAGAATTTCACAGCTTGATAATAATATTTATTTAAGGAATACCTTTATTAGGTAATATTAGGTAAGTTGAACTAATTTTCAAACGGTTTTCTTCTGCATTCTTCTCCTCTACTTCTTTCTCACTGTCCCAAGTCTTATAACACAACAAATTCATAAGTGGTACAAAGACACATCAACTTTCTTACTTGTGTCAAGTTTACTTGATACTCTGGCTTTCTACCTCCTCACTGGCATTTTTCAGAGCTTAATGCACTGCCTTTGTATTTGTATATCTGTCCTTCACTTGACATAACAGTGCGTGGCAACCTCAGGTCAAAAGCCTCCTGCTGGCAATTGAAACATTTTCAGATTGCTATTGAACTTCATTTTTCCTGGTATTGTACAATTCTCTCCCTCAATCTCAAGAGGTATGTCAAATATCTATGGCTAGATAGAAGTTTGTCTGTTCACTACTCAATATATTCACTCTTAACTTCTTGTTCAGTTTTTCCAAGTTATGTGCATTTAGTTCTTATCCATTGTTTCATTTAATTGACAATGTTACAACACCATTAAGTATGGATTGAAATTTTATGTGTGTGAATGAATGGGTACATATTCATATATATCATTCTAAGATAACTTTTCATTAATGATTAGTGTATATTGCATAATCTTACCTTTCTATTATATTACCTTTTTAGTACAAAAATAGAAAAGAAATTATGTTTATGGGCAGACAATTTTTCTTTATTGAAATATCTCTCTCAGAAATGGTTCCATTTTTTAATATTCATTAATGTTTACCTGAATATACTTCAACTCAGTAAAAGGCATTGAATTTAATGACTAATATCTGGTTGTGGAAATCTTCTAAAATAAAACTAAATATGTATTTTAACACTTTGTTCAAAGCTACACATTTGCATTAAAAATTCATAGAGCTTCCAGTTCTAGTATGGTAGTCTATTACAAAACACTTTAGATAAAAAATCATTTGGCTAGTAATGATAGGAAGAGTAATGGCCCTCCAAAGATATCTGCATCCATAGGAACTGTTGGTTGGCCATGTAATTTGGCAAAGAGGAATTAACATTGTAAATGAACAATCTCTTAATTTATGTGATCATTTCAATCAGGAAGTTATGCTTGAATTGTTCTAGTTGGCCTAATACATTTTCATTTGTGCTTTAAAGGACAAGATTGAGGGAGAAGAATACAGGATCAGGATCAGATTGAGGTAGTGTGTATGCATAGCTGTTAGCTTTAAAGTTGGAGAGGAAAATCTTAAGCTGACAAACAGGCCGTGTGCGCAGGCTTAAAAGAACCATTCATTCTAAGACTTCAAGAAAAGAATAATGTAGCTTGCTCAAAACCTGATTCAAGGACAATGAGAATTCTATCAGGAGTTGTAAGATCAGTTTAATAGTATTTCAACCCAATAGTGGAGGGAATTTCTTATAGCTGTGCTATAAAGATAAAATGAATACATATACACCATAAAAGCTCAAAGTCTAAACCTTACAGCAGCATTCTTTTGTGTATAATTCAATTTTACAGTATATCAATTTTCTGAACTAACATCCTATCGCCTGGCCATATCCCCTTGATGTGTTGCTTCAGCTCTTTCCATTAGAAAAAAAAAAAAAAA